>PVIC010000486.1:0-82244 GCA_004025085.1 Thryonomys swinderianus | reverse complement strand
CACCTAGCTTTGACTGTTACTTATCTCTAATTGCATGTGTGTGTGTACGTCACCTTCAGTATTGGCCCTTCTTTCTCCTTCTCTCTATTTATGTGACTGTCTTTATTTCTGTCTTGCATGGCATCTGGTGAATTCTTAATCTCCGTAGATGCCAATCACATAGATGTATGTTCTCCGTGCCTAGATTAGATTAGGTAAAATACATGTGAAATATATTTCTTTAGTTCTGTTCTCTTAAATGAGCACTGTGCAGATATAATACCTTCACTGATCCAAATGGTAATTCAGATTCTTATGTAAGTATAGTAATACTTATTTTTAAAATCTATTTCAAAAATCTTCTTGCTGCCACCCAATTTGCTTCACTGGCAAAGAGTCTTTTTATGTTCGGTTTCAAGCATTTGAGCCAATGCATTTTAGGCTTCACACTCCTGAAATTTACTGCTTATCTTGCTCTTTTTAAACATCATTTCTTCCTTATTTTCAACATTTTGTCAATAAATAGTATCTTCTCAGAAAGGCCTTCTCTGACCGCCCTATCAATTTTGTTTTAAACCTTCCCCTTATACTTTCTTTGATGTATCTCAAACACTTTATTTCTACCGTTGAGTGCAAGAAAAAGGATAGAAGCTATTTTTCTTTGTGTTTTATCCAAGAGCCTAAAAGAATGGTTGAGCCATAGAGGTGCGCTGTACATATTTGCTGAGTGCAAGAATGAGTGAGAGATTGATACGTCAGGTATTACACTTACTGCTTCCAGTTTCACAACTAGGTGCTTCCAGTTTCACAACTGTAAAACTAGATGGCCGAGCTGTGTCATAAACCAAGTTTCCTCTGAGATTTTAACCCTATTTGCTAACCCTTGACTGCACTTTAATTCTAGCTATGCAGTTAGGCAGTGAGCTAAATTTGCTGATGCTTTGCTGCGTCTATTTAAGCTTGTTTTGCTCTTTTTCCCCTCAGAGAAGAGATGGCACCGGGCTGCATCGTGAGCCGTTGACATCTCTTTTTGTTATCTGCTTTAGTGACCAAGCCAAGCCTATTCGTCAACAGCCAGGAAGCAGGCAGCAGACCCCGAATGCGTTTGTGCAGGGAATCACCCTTAGTGTTGTGATGCTGCCTGCACCGTAAGCACTGAAGCCTCCCCATGGATGTAAGTGTCTCCACAAGACTTTCCTCTGTCTTCTGTGTTTCTTTCACCGCTGCTGAGAACTCTCCTTTCCATGACATGGATTCATTCTTCCTCTAACCTCAGGCCTCTATTGTTATGTGTATGTGTGACTTAAAGTTACTTCACCCTTTGAGTTTCACTGAAGCAAATGAACAGATACGGGTTGAGTTTTCTTGGGAGAATTTTAAAATGTGGTTGCCTGACTTCTAATTACGGGTCACAGTTATAACTAACATGCAGTTTGGTTGAACTGTCATATAACGGGAACATAATATCCTCTAAGTAACCATATGTATTGACTAAACCTTCTGAGAGGAATGTGAGGAAAGATAATTGTGGCAGCGCAGAGCAGAGATCAATTATTTATATTACTTTGGGCAGAAGCAGGTCAGATGTGAATTAGACTTATTCCTTCTCCTCTTCCCCTTAGGCTTCCACCAGCGAGGATGGATTGATTCGCCCTTGCAGGTCTGAGATGCCTCATTTAGTCATTGGCTTGACTCTTCATTCTTGGTGAACTCAGCTTATAGAAATTGTATTTTCAAAACTGCTAAATCAAAGAATGCTCATGTTCAGTCTTTCTGAAGTGAGGTCCATCAGTAAATTAAACCTGAAAGCTGTAATGCATTGACTGCAGATGACAAATTTGCTTCTCTCTTATGCGAGAAGAATAGTATTATTTGTAAATCATTATTAGAATAACTGAAAAAAAATCACCATTTCTCTTATCTTCTTATGTAGCAGACCAAAAAAATACTTATTGAGAAAATTTTACATCAAATGCAGAAAGATTCACTAATTAAAACATGAATAAACAAGATAATATAGAACAATAATAGCATAGAAAAATGAAACACTAAGGGTACAATTTGCCCGATTTAGTACCAAGAATACAAATAGGGAAAATACAGAAAAATCTTTATTTGAAAGAGACAATTTTGGGGGCCTAGAATTTAGCTCAGTGGCACTGTGCCTGCCTTGTGAGCTCAAAGTTTGATCCCCAGTACTAAAAAAAAGAGAGAAAGATAATTTCTTGACTACATGGAGGTAATAGTTGTACAGAAAGGTTAATCTAGTGTTACCAGGTTGGCTCTTCTCTTTGAAGAGCACTTGGAAATTTGTAAAGTTTTATCTTCACAACTCATATTTTAACGTTCATGTGTTACACAGTGTAAAACCCCTGGCTGTGCTTTAACCTTGCTCCCAGGTTGTCTGTTAGTGAATGCTTTAGAGTGATGAAAGTTACATGAAATAATAGCTCAGGAGGAACATTTCACGTGTCATCAGTCCACAAAAATGATAACAAAGCTGTAGCTGAAAACGATCACTTAAAAATGTGTGTAGCAGGCACTTTGCTTTAGTCTGTGTGATTCTTCAGTAGCCCATTGAGTAGGGCTGAATGGGCCTTACCTTGACCTACCTTTACTTTTCATTCAGAAGAATTAAAAGGTCATACTAATTACATTAACCAAATAGCAAGTGCTTTTCTAGTTACTAAAATATTTCAACTTGGCATTCAAAGTTCTTGGATTCTCATTGGTCTAGGCTTAACTAGATACATAAAACAGGGTATCCTATGAAATTTTCCAATGTCATGAAATTTCAAATTTTCATTTTTCTCTTTGTAAATCTGAATCTGCCTGCTTTTTCCCATAATAAAGTCTCGTTTGGAAAATTATTTTTCCCATGAAAGGTTTCTTTTATTTTGTTTTGAATCTAATGTTTATTGTCCAACTCTCCCAGTGAAAGTTTCTGCCACAATTGTGTTCACAAGCATTTGTGCAATGAGACAATTTCGGCTGAATGTTTAACAAGGTGTCCTCTTCTCCTTAGGTCTCTACTGTACAGAACAGTCTGATATCTCAGGAAATGTCATCTTTCTACTCTGATTTTTTACATACACTGCTCTACTTAGGTTGTTTAATTAATTAATTAATTAATTAATTAATTAATTAATTAATGTCCCTGTGCCTGATTTCTTTTTCTTGCAAACACAACCTACACATTCCCCCCTCTTCAAAGCTGTGCTTTCCTGTAACCTCCTGTGCTATGAAAGACAGCTCCAGGATCTCAGGCACATAACCAGTCCATGCTTGATGCACTACTGTTAGGAACTTCTACAGTATTACAATTCATTTCTCTTTTTTCTACTTGAATCTTTGTTGGTACATTATATATAAAGATCACAGTGACACTCAACCCTGAGAAGCTGTACCAGTGTATGACATGATGTAACTCTCATTTTTCCCCTTCCCCTACCCACCCTACAACCCTCTGCACCTATACGCACAAGCTTTGTTTCCTTTTTTTTAAACCATTATTTTTCCTTTTCCTTCCAATTTATGCCTTTTAAGCCTTGCTTTGTTCTCAGATAACGAGCTCCTAATCTGAATAGTGGAATTATTTTTTTCATTTCTATGTCCTATCTAGTCCGGTCCATGATACCTGATCAAATAAGAAGGGGTCAGTTTAGTATGTTATAGATACTTCTCAGTACACATCTGCTTTGTTGTACTCAATCCAAAATTTATTCACTGTTTTTAAAAACCAGCAGCTGTCTAAGGAGACACCATAGTCCCAGCTACTCAAGAAGAAGATCATTTGAGCCCAGGACTCAGAGACCAACCAGAAAGATTTAGTAAGACCCATCTCAACACAGAACAACCCAACACTAATGCAGAAGATTTGAAAGACGGAATGACATCACCCCCTGGACGCCAAATTCCTGCTTTATTTTTGCAGTTTTTTTCTGATTTTTTCTGAAATAGTCAAGAGTAACGTAAGTCCTCAGGTTCAGAGATTTGCAAAGTATCGAAAACAGGTGCTGGTTCTGGAAATAAACTGAAGTGTTAAATAACCTCCAGTCGCTGGACCTTTAGAGTTTGATCCAACGCCACCGCTCTGCTCTCAGAGAGGGTCAGCTCTGGGCTCCAAGGTTCGGATCCCTTACATGCAGACACACAGACACACAGACAGACGCACAGACACACAGAGCGGCAGCTCCCCCTGACCCCAGGCACTGGCTGTTTTTTGTCTGCCGCTCTCAGGCAGGAGGAGGCTGAGGCCCGCAACAGCCGGAGCCGACCCCACAGCCGGCTGTCCCGCGCGGAGCCGCAGCAGGAGACCCGGAGTGACCCGGGGCGCGGGGTGAAGAGGTCGGAGCCCAGGGGGCTTCGCAAGCGCAGCGGAGAGGACGAGGGCGCACGGGCGGGTTCCTGGGCGGGTTCCCTCCGTCTGCTGCCTGCCGTCCTGCCCTCACGTGTGGCCGCCGTCCCAGGACTTCCGGGGCACCCCAGATTGCTCCCTCGGGACGGGGTGCACGATCTGCCACCGCCCGCTGAGTCTGTTCCTGGTCTGTCGATTCTGGGAGAAACAAACAGCAGAAGTCCAGGGAGAGGGGGACCCGCCCTCGGGTGACCTGTGTTGGACGGGGGAAAGCTCCAGCGACAGGGCGCCGACGGGACGGATTTAACACCGGCTGCTGCGGATTCCCTGCGGGAAGGGTAACCGAAGGCCTGAGCCTTACCTTGCAAGAGGGGAGAGTCGCGGGCCGAGGAGCAAACTCGCGCCCTGTCCTCGGCCTCTCCTGACGCCCGTGGCTCAGCGGGGAGATGCTGGAGACGGCTGGGCCCGCGGGAGGCGGACCCAGAGCCCTAGAGCAGGGACGCTCTCCTCTTCCCCACCTTTAGCCTGACGCGGCAAGTCTAAAAACAACGGCCGAGGTCTCCGGGGCTGCCACCGTCTTGCCTGTGCTTGTGGAGGCTGCGTGTGGCGCTTTGCGATCCTCATAAACATTCCCGTGTGTTTGTCCATACGGGGTCTTTTGTGATTTGGAAGTTCACCTAGGAGATGACTGTGTTTCTGTTAATGTGAGATAGACTGAAACTTCAGCAGAGGCCATTGACAGGCCCATCCAGCAGTTTGGAAATCCTGCTTCTGTTTCTGTGAGAAAGTTCACATTCTAAAAACAATAGCTACTTGTCATAATGCCTTTTTATCAGGCAGACTTTGCTGGTATGTGATCTTAAAAGCTCACACGATAAACAGAATGTAGACACATATTATAATTTATAATAATTATCAAACAAGACAAAGAGTGTATCATGTTGCGTGAAATACTTTTTACTCGTTGTTTGGCCCTGGAATTTTCCTTGATCCATTTCAGACAGGGCAAGTTCAGAGCGGGTCTCTCATGAGTATTTGCAGTCTGCCAGGGCTCTCTAGGGTTTCCCAGTTGATTCCTTCTTGGCTCTGTATAAAAAAATAAGTGATGAATTTTATATCCTCTCATGTACTATTTTATTCTTGACTAACATACTAAACATTGATTCATCCTGGTTTGGATGTTATAATAAGAATGGCATTGCAATTTAACTGTGCTCGGGGAATGGTGTGATTTATAAACGTAAAATGATTACTGTGTAAATGATTAGATATGATAAAAGGTCCACCTGTGAGTTTTGAATACGTGGTTTTCACATGGATAGATTCAACTAGTCAATAAAGTATTTATAGTCAGCATTTTTTTTCTATATTTAATGACCTCCCAAAGAGAGTTGAAAATTATAGATTCCTAATAGTTTAAAGATGATATTCCCCATATAAAATGAGTAGAAATGAAAATAAAGCCAATCTCAGGCAATATTTCCATTTGTTAGTTTACATGTAATGTAAGGATTACTTACTCTTCATATTTTGGTCATTCTTTTAGGTTAAAACGTTTATTGGCTATTTTGACAAAATATAGATTTCTTCAACAAAATCTCTCCTCTTAAAGAAAAAAATGAAAAATATAAAAAGGGATACTATTTTGCACTAGAAGAAATAGAAATGTTATGGAATTTAAAGGAGAAACAGTTCACTATTTTGTTTTGCCATGGAAAGTTTCTTGGTTTAAGAGAGAAAATGCAGTTTAAATGACTCTGTATAAGTAAAAATTTGAGAAAACAAAACTGAAAACCAAAGAAAAAGGGCAGAGAGGGGCAGAGTAGAAATGTTAGGAAATGGAAGAGGTTTTTCAGGAACCCGTTTGAATGGAATTTGTGTACCTGAAAATGGAAGAAAACTCTCTAGAATAGTTGAAAGTAGGGAAAGAATGACTTCGACCCATACAATTTTACACATCTGCTTTCCAAGAAATGTTTTTTTTTTTCTGCATGGTCTTCGTAAAAAGAGTAGAAAGGGTCACTATGAAAAGAACTATAGCACGTGACATCGACAAATAAGTGGGATCCATGTGAAACTCCTAGCGGAACTTTGTGCTTGTGTTACACAGAACCTAGTGTCCTGTCTTACACGAAATGTTCCTCCATAATTATTTATTAATTACTATGATAATTATACAGTCAGTTAGTAGACGGAGAGTAACCAATTTACTTACACAGTTTGTGATTATTTATCTCTGCATATGCTACACTTAATTTGAAGTCAGAGATCGCTTTTAAATCAGGTATTAATTTTAGGGAAAGAGAATGAAAATATATTTAGAGGTTTGTTGTTATTTAGTAACTTGAACCATTTTCTCCCCCAAAGCTCTCTTC
This sequence comes from Thryonomys swinderianus, assembly GCA_004025085.1. Lineage (NCBI taxonomy): Eukaryota > Metazoa > Chordata > Mammalia > Rodentia > Thryonomyidae > Thryonomys > Thryonomys swinderianus. The sequence goes on along the minus strand of PVIC010000486.1, from coordinate 75,533 downwards.
CCAGTAAACTGGTAATGTGTGGGCACTGCCATTTTCCTCTGGAACTTATTTTCATTTTTAAAGTTCACTTGTTCTGCTTTATGCATGTGACGGACAGTGCTGTGTTTTCCTCTCATATCTTGTTGGACTGAGCTACATTTTGCTCTTCCGATCACATGTAATTTCAAACATCTCACCACTTCCGGCTTTTGTGACTATCCTGTCTCCAGTACGCGCTCCTCCACAGCTCCTTTTCCTCTGCCTGTTCTTTAAACAGTAGCATTATAAAGTGTCACTTCCCTTATCTTCTAACATTAAAGGCTTCATTTGCTCCAAGAAGTAGATTGTTATAAATTTTTATAGCTTAAAAATAGATGACATCCAGCATAGTATCCTCGTGTGTGGGGAGGCTGTTCCAGACTCTCTCTCTCTCTCTCTCTCTCTCTCTCTCCTGCTTTTTCTTCCTCTTCTTCATTCCTCAGGTTTTACCTAATCCCAAGGTCTTTGAGCACCTCTTATGTTTTAGTGATTATTAAGATCTCTACCTTTGGGTCAGATTCTTTCTATAATTTTCACACCCCTTATCATTATGTTAAAAACAAAAAGCATCTCTAAATTATACTGCGATTTTTTTCTAATAATGTAGGTTTTCTAAAAAGAAACAAAGCTCACACAGAGAGGGGGCGGGGTTGCAGGGAGGGCAGGGGGATGGGAAAAATGAGAATCAAGATGTGTCACATACAGGTACAATTATCAATGTTAAATGTGATCATAATATATGTATAAAATGCACCAATAAAATCAATTTACAAATAAAACAAAAAACAAAGTGCAATGAATCTTGACTCCTCAAAACCAATCTCTGGCATTTGTTGGTCACCTCTGTATTTCTATTCATTCTCCCAGATTCACTAAGCCAAATGCCTGACTTTGCTCATTTTAGATTGAACATATTTCTCAAATCGTTACTCAACAATCTATATATTGCACTTCAGTACTAGTTTAGAACCTCTGAGAGCTATTTTCTGGAACATTATAAATGATCCTCTTGTCTGCAATTCTGTACAACTTCCTGGAATATTTCTTCCAGACATATTCCTTTAAAGGCCTTTTACAACTTCATGCTTTTCTTTTACAACTTCAAGCATTTCTCACATGCTTTGATTAGAAAGCATGTAAGATGCTCCATATAGGATGATCTTCCATGTTCTGTCTTTTGTCTGTTAAGAAAACATGATAGGAAACCTAATCTATGATGCCTCAGTCCCGGTTTGTGAAAGAGGCTGATTCGAGTTTAGCATTTATTTTTTCCTTAGAGTCTCCTCCTGTACCTATTTTACTTCCTTTGTCTATCTTTATCCTATAGTTACATGTATAGAGGCAATGTCCTTTCTCAACACTTGTGTCAAGAAATGTGACATACTGGGAAGATATATAAATAATCATATATAAATAATTCTGTCGGGAACCTAAATCCGTCCAGTGTTTAAAATCATTAGAACAGAGCTCTAAGTCAAGTCCTATGCATCCACTGGAGAGTTTACTACATATTTCATCCTTAATTCCTTTGAGCAGATTACACGATCTAAAGTCAATGTTATTACTAAGGAAGAGTTGTATTATCTGAATTCACTGAGCAATGGGATTTGAGTGTCCCCTGAATGCCACATGATCAAAGAGACCATCCTATCGACTGTCTAAAATAGCCTCCTTCACCATCATTCTTACATTGGTTACCTGGATCTAAGGCAGAGTCATCATGGCAGAAGGACATGGTGGGGGAAAATTGCTCCTCCTATGGCTACCGGGAAGCAGAGCAGATTGGAAAGAGCCAGAGATCAGGGGCCTGGGGACCAGACATAGTTCCCAGGGGCAGCTCCCTGAGACCCACTACATCCACATAGAAACTACATGCTCACAGCCCATTTATCTGTGTCCTTACCAATGGACTAATCCAGCATGCTCCACTGTTCTCTTGAATAGATCTTATTAATGAGAGATGTTGTACAATTCTTCAGACACTATATCTTTTCCATTGCTTTTCTTTTGCACTAGCATGCAAATCTAACAACACAAGGGCTTTTATTTTACTTTGACTGCTCAATAAATAATGGATATATGACTACTAAAATATAAAGGTATTTAAAATGTTCACTCAGAATTGTAGCTCATTATTTTGTTACCTTTGCAAAGCTGGAACAATCACAATTAAGTTCTAATATATAGTAAGTTCCACTTTCTGAAAATATATTCCTATCTTTCTTTGAAAGGAGGCAGAATACCATGATTTTCTACCTGGCTTGAGTATTTGATGAATTCAATTCCAAAAAAGAAATACAAAGTAGACTTGCCATCAGAATATTAACTCCAGGAAGCACACAGTTTGTGGATTTATGGCTGACCCTCCTTCCTGTCCCTCCTGAAGAGCTGCGTGGCTGCTCCTCTTTCCACTGTGCCCTCTGTTGAAGTGTTCTATCCTTCCTTCACAGTGTAGATTGAATACTATTCAATCTTTTATTTAGCATTACTCAGGTAATTCTTTGAGAAATCCTTCTCTTATTGTTGTAAAATTTTATTTAATGTTCTGGGTTAGTATTTTCTTCAGTTCTAAGTTGAACTCCATAAAGGCAGTAGCTATTTCTTATTTTTATGTAGCACTGTCCAGATAATAGACAGTTAATAAATGTTTATTTAAGCTGATATACTGGTGTATAGAATTTGCTATCCTAATCATTGATTCAATCTCAATTATGACTTTTCCTTTCAGTGAAGATTAAAATGGCATATCAGTTTTATGCAGATGCTATTTCTTTCTTTGCAGTTAAGTAGTAAATGGGAACTCATTAGGTTTTTATTATACTTTCTCTGCAACTGAAAGATTTTTTTCCTTAACTTAAGAGCTTTGTAACAAATATTCTTTGAATTGCTAAACTTTCATGGTAACTAATGTGTTATTATTACCATAAAAAACACAGGAAAATATATATCACAATATCAGAGAACACAATAACAGGAAGGGCAGCTTTCCTTTCCCTCTGTAAAGATGGAAAATATTTCTTCAGGTATAAACATTGTGTACTTTAAATGAAATCTCTTCAATTGCCTCAGATGTTTTCATTAGCTAATACAGATAAAGTATGCAGATACAAGACTTATATGTATGCATATACCATGTATGTGTGTGTATATATACACACACAACTACAATATATTCATGTGCATGTGCATGTATTCAGTACAAAAACCACTTCAAAGTGGATTAAAGACTATAATGTGTGCCTTTATGTCAGAAAATACCAAAATGAAACATAAAGGAAACACTTCAAGATATTGGTATAGGCAAAATTTTGTGGATAAAACTGTAAACAAACATAATAAAATAGAAAACTGACAAATGAAATCACATTAAACTACAAGGCTTCTTACATCATAGGAAACAATTGCAGGGGTAAAGAGCAAACACACAATAGGACAAACATTTCCCAATTATTCATGTAACAAAGGGTTAATATAGAGAATATATTAAAAATTCAATAATCCTCTCAAACACCAATGAAAAATTGTGAAATGATCTAAATAGATGCTTCTCAAAGGAAAAAATACAAATAGCCAATAAATACATGGTTACATGATTAATATAATCATCAAACATGCAAATAAAAGCTAAAATGAGGTATCCTTTCACCTTATTTAAAGTGGTTATTATAAAAAGTAGCAAATCTTGATGAACATGGAAAGAAATAGTAATGTAAATTAGCACAGCCACCATGGAAGAGAATATAGACATTATTCAAAAACTGTGAAATTGTCATTTTTCTCAACAGTTCTCAGCAGAACTAAAGTAGGTCCCAGCAAGGTTATTGCTGGGTACATAGCCACAGGAAATGAATTCAGCCTACAAAAGTGATTTTTGCAAGTGTGTGTCTATTGCAGCACTAATTCCAAAAGTCAGATAAGGAAACAACTTAGGTCCTCATCCGCAGGGGAATGGATAAAGCAAATACAGCATCTATGCACAGTGGAGTATTAAAGCGACAAAAAGAAGAATGGATACTTGTTATTTACAGCCAAATGGCTTGAGCTGGTGCACATAATATTGGGGAAAACACGACAGACACAAAATAAATGTATCATGCAGCCTCTGAAATGAAAACTTGGAAAAAGTTGGACTGTTTTTCAGTTAAGGAAACTAAGAAGTAAGTCTTTGAGAACAAAATTAATTATGGCACCTGATTTTCAATGAAACACTTTTAAAAAATATGTTAGCGTGGAGATCATGAGAGAACAGACCAAATATAGTGAAATATTTATCTAAAAATAGTCTTTCAGCTGATGCATTTGATTTGTGGCAACTTCTTAGCTGTGTGAAAGTTTAATGTCCAAAGAAACTGAAGAAACAGTAGAATGTTAATTTGCATTGAGTTGTGAATTCTTTCAACTGAACTACATTTATGATTATTATAATGTACTCTTTTCTCTGTACATGTATAAATTCCTTTTAAAACTTTGGTTTTTACAGATAAAGTAATTTACATCTTTTTATTATGTCCACAACTATAAACATATTTTCTTATGCATTGTGCATAAACTTCTTGACATATAAATTATTTCTAGAACAATGTCTTTGCTGTTTTTGTACTAGACATTTAAAGCTTTTCTTTGTTTTCTCACTCTCTTCCTCCCTTTTCCTTCTTTTTCTCATTCCTTTCTTTTTACATTCATTTCCTACAATCTGAAGGAGGTAATGCTACTTGAAATACATATATTTAATTGATTTTAGCTTCAGTTATTAAAATTATTTTTTTTTTTTTTGAGACAAGGTCTCACTCTAGTTCAGGCTGGCTCTGAGCTCAGTATGTAGCTCAGGCAAGCCTCGAACTCAGCAATCCTCCTGTCTCTGCCTCCTGAGTGCTGGGATTACAGGCACGAGCCACCATGCCCGGCTTCAATTTAAGTAAATATTTATTTAAATACTTACACATTTGGACACATGAATAGTTTCATTCAATAACTTTCCCATATGTGTATCTCATTAGAGAGTTTATTTTTCTGTTACCCTGGACATTGGCATATTTTAATGAAAATTTCTAATTTACAAACCAGCCTTTAATAAATTCTTGACAGAGATACTCTTTCGTGTACAAATACACAGCTTTTATTCAGACAATTTTGCATTATAAAGACTGGTGCACAGTTTTTCATGTAGATTTGAACAACCCTCGTTTATCTTATTTGTGGTCTCTAATTTTGCCCAGGCTGGAGTTTAACTCCTAGGTTTAGACAATTCTCCCACCAGAACTGCTGGATGGTACGTTGAACCTCAACCTCTCTAGTATCCGAGACCAGAAGGGCCTGGCCTTGTGTCTCTGTTACTCTTAGTTGCTTTAGTTTCTACCTACAGATAGTTATACTTTGTAAAACCAATGTATGGTTAGTGTAAAAAATAAAAAAATACTTAAAAGAAAAAGAAGCTATCTTTTATCTTATAAAAATAACCCATAAATCTATAATAGAGGGGGAATAATTAAGACTTTGGATTTAATATAGAGCAAAGCTCCATTACATTGCTCTGGATAATGACTTGTTTGGCTATAAACCCCAGATTGTGGGTGGGTAAAGCAAATATAAACAATTGATACTACATCAAAGTAAACTCTGAACAGCAAACAGTGTCATGCACTGAAGAGACAACCCAAATACTTACAATATTTATGGGTCATAGATTGGATAAGGGACTGATATTCAAATATATATGGAAAGCCAACTACTAGATAATAAGAAATTGATAGACTTGTACAATGTTAAAGGGAATGTGAGTTAGCAGAGTGTGATGGAAGATGATATGGAAGTTCCTCGTAAAGCTAAGAGGGAGAATCACCTTACTATCTAGCAGTGCTGATTCTTGGTATCAATATAAAAAAACCAAAATCAGTATTTTGAGCCGACATCTGAATTTACATGTCCACAGCAGTATAGTTCAGCTTTTGATCCAATCTAAGTTTCCATCAGTGGATTAACAGGTAAAGAAAATGTGGTGTGTATATAAAATGGAACACTTCTTAACCTTTTAAAAAAAAAGGTTAAAAATTCTTTTATTTGTGACATCAACAAACATGAGTACATGAATTCATTGACATAGAAATATAAATAACTCAAAATTAGGGGGATTAGTGTGCTATAATGGGATTAGGAAGAGGTTGGTCAAGGACACAAAGTTTCAGCTAGAGAGAGACGTTTAAGAACTAAATCCTGTATCATAGAGACTATAATCAGTAAAGGAATTGATTTGAGTATGGTTTGTTGGTGTCATTGTGTTTTCAGTATTTTGTATTTTAATGCAACTCTCATAATTTGGGCTTATAGCTCCTCATCTGTCTCCATTTCTGTCTGACCACTAGTCTAGGTAGGCCAGGGACCCAGAACACTCAACCGCAGAGCCTCGAGTTTGGGGGTGCAGACACGGGGGTCACGAGGAAAGGAAAGCAACTCACACAAAAGGGACATGGCCAGTGAGACTCGGTCTGCCCAGGACCCAGGGCAGTCTGCTTTATTTCATAACTCAGTTACGACACCAGTAATCCCCTTTCTCCTTTTCACATCATTTAAATATTCTTCTATGACACTGCTTTTTAAAATGATGATCTACATAAAATTATACTTAAAAATTTATCCTTTCCTCCAAATAGTGGTATTGCTTTCCATCACATACCTTTTTCTCAAATATTTAAAAGCTTCATTATGGTATGTTCATAAATTTGAATAATTGAAATAAATTATAAATACTTAAATTAATTTCTTATAAATTATTACCTCAAAGAATTTTATTATTTGCTTCTACTAAAGAGTATGAAAGCAGCTAAAGTCCTGGATTATTTCCATTAATAATAAGTTCACTACTGATCCCTGCATGCTACATATCTCTTAATCAGTTAAGTGCCCTAGGAATTTATATTTCCATAAAGACTCATGGGTGCTTACTCTTTAATTTTGTCCATATTCAATAATTGTTCTGTTTATATTCAAAGAGGCTCAGTGCTCACAAAATTCTTGAGTTTTATTTAGTGTTCCCCCTGGGCTGAGAAATTGTTATATGGTTTGGAATAGAGTGGACAATTAATATTGTAATCATAGTTACCACTTGTGATATCTCTGCTGAACTTTATTGAATGATATCCCCACCCCAGGGAATTGTGCACATACGTAAAAACTGCTTTTAGGTTAAATGTTGAACTGAAAGACAAATCACCTGGTACAATGACCTTGAATCATAATTTATTTTCAAATTTCAGAGATAGTGGTCTGGGTACTTAATGCTGGCAATAGTTTAACTTTTTCTTTCCTAGGTAATTTGCTTTTTCTGGTTGAATGCTTAAATAATTTCTACCTTTAAAGTCCAATTACTGATCCAGGCTGTATCTTGCCGTAAAATATGCTGGGATTAATTTTCTTAAAATAGACCATCATAGAGCTCTGTAGATTGAAATCTTCATTTAGAGAATTTTGTCGTTATAACTGCTGCCTTTTGCTTCCACTCCCTTTTGTGTTTAAAAGCATATTTATTTTTGATGGGAAAATTAAACTTTTCTCAACTGAACACTGTATCTGTACTCCTAGAAAAGCTCTAATCTCCTAGTGCTTTTCACATACTGGGAAGATGACTGACTCATTGTTTTTTCCCTCAGGGGTGAATGACTTCGGCCTAATGAGATCCCTAGGTTAATTCCAGGGTGAGAAAGAGGCTCACATTTGATCTCCCAGATGAAGAAAGGGAAGAAGCCCTAGACACTGAGATACTTTGGCCCATTCAAACGGTAGTCTTTGAATCCTGGAAGAACAGTCTCTACATATCAGTTGGAGATGTAGCTTGGTGGTAGAGCACTTGACGGTGAGTGTTATTTTCAGCACTACAAAACAAAACAACAGCAACCAAAGGTCAGAGAGAAAAGGAGAGACCCTTTTAGGAGTGAAAGACACAGTTTCTTCCTCTTCCTCCTCAGGGTCAGAGAAATAATTTTCCCTTTCCTCTCAATTTTAGAATTTTTTGCATGAGGCATTTGACCTCCGTTTAATCGTATTTCCTCACAGGGAAAAGAAGCTGGAATGAGAAAGCTCAAAACAGTTATCACAATAGACTAACTGAAAAGAAATCTAGCTCTATTCTAGAACATCTCTTGTATAAGTTCAGTATAAAATTAACCTGTAATTTCTATTAAACTTACTGATTTTAAAGTACTTTTAATAACTAAATCCCTGCATCCTATAAGGCTTACAGATGGCATTTTTTTTTCTTTCAGTGGAACTAGCAATTGAAAGAAAAACAAGCTGAAACAGGAACACCTGTACTGAGTCTTGAATGGAGGTGGAAATTGTTGAGCTACCTGGAAGAATAGTGAGAGAGGGCATCGGGAAGTGGAGTGGGCATTTTCATAGGGACTTGGGGGTTGGGAAAGTATTGTGGCAGGTCTGGATTGGCTGGTCCTGGGTGGCAAGTTAGGGAACTTGCTGATAGGCTGCCCTTAGGTGCACCAGGAAAGGACGCCATTTTGGATCTGGCACATTTTACAGGTGTGCAGGAAAGAGGGCCGTTTTAGATCTGGCACAGTTTAAGGGCATTTTTATATGATGGCGACTGTAACAGTAATAGGTGAAGCTTAAATTAGTGTCCACAACTGCTTTACATGTCTACCAGGTATGGAGAATTTTATATAATGTGAACCACAGAGGCAGAGCAAGCAGCAGAGAACAATAGTGTTAGCCCGTCAACCCTACCAAGCGTGTTCAGGGATCTTAGCCATCAAACTACCCTGCCTTCTACTGGAAACACAAGGAAAACAGAGAAATTTTTAGGGTGAAATATTATTTTCCAATGAATTGGTAATGCAAAGGAGATAGACAAAATAATACTAAGTATACTGCATTAGCCTTTATTGATTTTAATTACTTTGCTATTTTACCTTTGCTTCAACTTTTTATCACACTTTGAGAATTTTATTCTTTTGCTCTGTCATTTGTGACATTTCCTCTTTCTGACTTACATGTTTCATCTGTTGCTGTGCTGTTTGGTTCTCATTTATTAGGTCATCATTTCTGTTCATTTTACTGTTAATGTTGGTTTAACTTTTTAACCTTTTTTTTTTTTTTACTGTTTTGGCAATAGATTCATACTGTGTGCTTTTCCAATGAGAGTTACTCAAGGTACATATTTCTTTTACTATTTTTTTATTGTCTTCTCTTAAGTGAGTTGATCCCATTTTTTCCTTTGTCTTTCATTTCTTATTTGGTCCCTCCTGTCTTCACTTCAACTAACATAGTGATTATGCTGAGGTTATACCATATCGCTCCATCTTTCCAGAGCTTGGAGGCTTCAGTCTCAAATCTTTATTCATTGTGTATTATACTTGAATTCTTCTGGCTGCCTTCTTTTAATGAATAATTAGTGAGTGTAGCTCATGACAGTATTAGAGGTGCAGATTGTGTGGGTTACACTGAGAGGGCTCTTGTGTTGTCTATCATCGGAGTAGGAACCAGAATGAGAAGAATGGTACATCCATTATAATGATCACCAGATTTAAAAAAATGTCAAATGTGAGGGATTAGGTTGCTGGATATGGGATGGATGTAATGTTTTGAGGGGAAAACAAACAGCTGGACCACAGTGAGTGAAAAAGGAAAATTAGGTGCAGATTGTGTAAGTTTTCCTGCATGAATACATTAGTCAGTAAGGCTGCTATACTGAAATACCATTTAGTGTGTGATTCAAATGAAAGAAGTGTTTGTCTTACAGTTCTGCAGGCTGGAAATGCAAGATCTTCCCGATTCTTCTGTTCTTGTAGATGACAGTCTTACTGCTATGTCCTTAGATGGTCTTTTCTTTGTCCCTGCACATCCCTAGTCTCTTTCCCTCTTTTTTCTTTGATTTGTGCCCCTTGTTTAACTTGATCACCTCTTTAAAGGACCTAGTTTCAAAAACAGCTATGTAGTAAGGTGCAAGGGTCACAGATTCAACATAGGAAGTGTGATGGTACACAATTCAGCCTCTAACAACCAGGACTGAGACGTTGGATTGAGTTATTTAAGTCATGGGACATGTTCATAAGATTTCTTATGACAGTGAGTGGGGTGGCCAACTTCTTATGTGTGACTTGCTTATTCTTGGTATGGTTTAAATATGGTTTGTGAGTAATAAAGGCTCACGGTGACTTAAAGTTTGCTGTCCAGGGAATGCAGATGGGAGATGAGGTGGATGTTTAGGGGGTGGAGCCTCATGAGAGCTCTTTATGTTATTTTAGGTGTCCTCATCGAGGCAGTGTCGGAACCCCACTCTTTCTATCTGACTTGTGTTTGCCAGTGGATACTCTTCTTCACACATGTACCTTGGTGTGACACAAGGCAATGAAACCAACCCAAGTTTCATCCCTTGGAATTTCCAAAACTAAGAGCTAAATAAATCCTTCAGGCTTCATAAAGTTAACTGTGTCCTTTGAGCATGATAAAAAGGCAAGGAATAAGCTGAGATGGCACATGGGATTGAATCACACTTTTTATTCACTCTTCTGACTTGTTAGGGTTCAGAATAGGATGTGGAAAACTCAGCCAAAGTTCAGAGGAACCAGATGATATGCTCAAGTTTGAGCTGATACTAAATAGAACTTAACGAAGTTCTCTTGAAATGGCATGGGGATTCCGCAACTCAGTTCAGAGTCTCAGAATCCTGATTGTTCAGTCCACTTAATCAGGAAGTTTCTCCCTAGCAGCTGGTAGCACTTCCCTGTTGTGTAGATGGTTCAACACATGACAGGAAATTACATGGACAAGTCACCTCACGAGGAGGTCTGCTGTGAGCCGTGCTTGTCTAACTGAAGTCAAGGGAAAAGAAAGTGGGTTTTGTGGAGAAGTAAGTGATATCAACATATTGTCTATTCCAAAACAACATTCTGCTCTTTTACAAACCTCATGGTCTCAATATCCCTTAGTTATTACTGTACTTGGAATAACAGACTAAGACTAATTAGACAGACTAACCAATGATGATTTATCTTCTCAGTCATCTCTTTTAACCTTCACCTTCAATAGACACAATATACAAGGCTGTCTTCTACATGATTCCTACCTTCAACTGAAGCTTACTGTGATGATTTATTTGTTTATATATAACATCTACCTTTGGAGATGGAGTCTAGGCTCTTCACTGTGCAGAGATCTACATTTGTGTCTGGTATTGAGCCTTCTTAAGGGTCACTAAATCAATTTATTTTCACTGCTCATTTGAAAGACACAGAATTTTCACATGGTTTCTTTTGCATCATTAATTTTTCAAATTAATGGCAAGATGCTCTATTTCTTTTCTTGATGTATTAATTGTGGTGAAGAAATAGCAGGTCCTTATTTTTTCTTCTTGAGTTTTATTCATTTGTGATTGGTAGAGGCCAAACCAGTCAGCTGACTTCAATTGCCTCTGAATTTTCTCTATTGGCATTTCATTTTGCACGTTCTTTTGGTTGCTTTGCATTTGCCTTTATATTTAACAGCTCAGTCACATGGAGGCCCCTTACTCTTCTTAATTTTAGCCTGACTTCATTTGTTATTTTTCAATTACACAGTGTATCTGCTGCTGGATTTGTGTTTTTTAATCAAGAAAATGAGGCAGAGTAATTAGTACCTTGAAATTATGAGCAAACCAACCCACACATTTCTTGGCTGACATTGATTCTGTCCTGACTCCTTTACATTCTAAATGAAGAGGGAAACTCATAAAAGACTCTGCTGCTAACAGAGCGGGCTGAGATAACACCAGCTCAGACACACTGCAGCTAATTACCTACAATAAGTGACTTGAAGCAAGGCCAATAAGAGATTGGGGAATAAGCATATTAAAGCCAGTATAATAGAAGACATGAAATGAGACAAAAGAAATGAGGGATGGAAATATAATGCATGAAAGGAAACTCATATGGGAGATTAAGAAAATTGCATTGCTATTGTGTTTTATTCCAGTTAAAGCGAATGACCTTCACTGACGATGATTTTGAATTTGGTATTTATGAGGGAACATGGACTTGTTCCGTGTTTGATAGGATCCAGGTTCATCTCTTTTTGTCCTCCCAGCCCCGCCTCCTCTGCTTGTCCCTCCCTTCATTGTGCAGATAATTACATACATGGCAGAAAATGATATGGGTATGTCAACTCAAAGAGCGGGCTCCTGTGGGCTGAGCTTATCTGGCTGTAGGCAGGATCTTCCCCATGTCACGGCGCCTCGTCATTATTCACAGAACTGCTGGGCCAAAGCATTCATCATTCTCCTGTTGATGAAAGGATGTGCTGTCCGAGCACATTTTCCAAGTCTCATTGACATCCTAGTCCCCCAGGTCTGGCCCTCAGTTGGCTGAATGTCTCTATTTTGGCGGAAAAGTCATTTCTAAGATAACTCATGATGATATACTAATACTTGTGGGGAATGTCTTATTCCCAAGACAGGGTTGCAGTGGGTCATAGAAGAGGGTGGAAAAACAGAACATAAGTCACGCTGCCTCTTAAAACTATGTGCTTCCCTCGACAACAGAAGTGTATGTTGATATTCACAGTATCTTCAATTTGTGCTTGATGAACAAAGGAAAAAAAGACAGGTAAAAACTAATCACCACTATGTCTCAGAAAAAAGGAAGAAAATGAACTGTTAATTGAGTCAAATAATATAGCACTGCTTATAAAGATTTTTGTGTCTGGCATACTTCAATAAACCACAGTCATTTTAACTAAATTATGAATCTTGAAGATTTATGAAAATTGACTTGCTTTGTGTTTTAAGATTATAGAGCAAATACATATATGATTTTAGAGACCTTTTTCATACTCTCAGATTAGCCTAGCAACAGTGCTACACTGCAGGCACCACATATTCCCAGAAAAATCCCTTTTCATGCTACTTCCCAAGAGAGGCCTCGCTGCACATAAAGAATTACTGCATGAGGCAGGGTGAGGAAATAGACTCGAGACTCAGCATCCACTCGCGGGCAACCAAGGAAGTCTGTGTTCTGTCCACACTAGTTCTGGATTTCAATGTTCCAGAAACTGTTGGTGAACCAAAATCAGATGAAGTACTTCCGGTGTGAGGGATTCTGGGTAAGGTATTGTGCAGACAGGGATACACCGCCTGAGTCAGAATCTCTGTGAAAAGTGTTACGCTTTAGATCTGGGCTCTTCCCTAAAGGCCTCTTGTGCTCACAGGTGGGGCGGTTGGAAGATGACTGGATCGTGTTGGTGCTGTACTCATGGTGCATTGCAGTGGTTGCATAATATTGTACGATGCAAATATAGCATCAGGCATCTATCGGTGCCCTCCCGTGTATGTTTCACTTATTTCATGTTTTCTTCTAATGCAATGCATAGTGCTATAGGAGACACTTTTGAACATATATCCTATCCTAGGGTGTTCTTATTTCTTCTTTTGTGCTAGCAAAAGAAACATGCCTAATCGTCTTTGAATAGCCATTTTCACATTTGCCTTAGCAATGTATCTCACCGATTTTAGCTGAGATAGATGTGGCTGGGTGACTTAGTAACATAAGCACAAGTTTTTGAAAATACCTTTTAGGAGCAGCTGTGATTTTTTTTTTTTTTTTGAGACAGGTTCTCGCTTTGAAGTTCAGGCTGGCCCTGAGCTCACTATGGAGCCCAGGCAAGCCTCGATCTCAGCAATCCTCCTGTCTCTGCCTCCCGAGTGCTGGGATGACAGGCGTGAGCCACCACGCCCAGCACTGTGGTATGTGGTATCGATGGCTGGTGGGCGTGAGTCTCCACACCCAGCATTGTATGTGGTTACCAGGGATTGAACTCAGGGCCTTGCGCTTGCGGGGCAAGTGCTGGAACCACTGAGCTAACCCTCTGGCCCATGTGATTTTTTTTTTTAATATTTCCTTTCTTTTATGGACTGACTAAAAGTTGAATGTGATGAATAGAACTCAGGCACTCATCTTGAGTCTCCAGATGTGTGCTTTGAACTCTGATGATGGTATGGTCAGCATCGAGATGCTTGAGAGGAGATCTAACCTAACTTACTCTGTCCAGGCTTATTTTACCAGAAACTTCTCTTTCACCACTACCATACTAGGCTTTTTGTTACTTTTAGCCTTCTTTTTTTTTTTTTTTTTTCATTTTAACAAGTTGTGTCCCAGCAGGCTGTAAATATCACATTTTCATCAATAATTAATAAAAATATCTCTTGTAACATTATTAATGTCACTGGAAAGAAACATGAATTTGAACACACATATATTAGAAGGCTATTATTAAATAACTCATGATACATTTACATTATATTATAAAATGCATTATGAGGACAGTACCCTCATGGTCCAGCAATCATCCATTTTCATGACATATTCCATTTAATTTTTGCAAGTTAAATAGATCAATAATTGTGTTAATTTAGCTACCATTACTTTAGTTCTGTGTTTGAGCATGTGTCCTTGTGTATATGACCATTTTGATTGATGTTCTAGTGAATTTTCCTTTTTCTTCAAATACGTGAGAGGCTTTTGGATGTTCTTGATGTCTTTATACCTTTGTCATATGACTTTTGTTTGCAAGTTTAAGAATGTTAACCAGTAACAGTAGTTATACTTTAAATTTACTTTAATTGAAATACATTTTATTTTTCTTGGATATGTGTAGTTTTGGGGAAAATTATTTGATCATCTCAATAACATTTTTAAAGAATCTTTAAACATAAATAATTTTATTCAATGTAATAAAGTCAATATTTATTATTAATAGCACAAAAATAGAAATAGTACTGTTAAGTGTTTTAGCCACGCAGTTCCTGAAGTCTATTTCTTCACATCCTATGAGGACACTGTGAAGTATATGTCTGTGGAATTATCTGTGTAAAAATACTCGGTTACAGTGTTGTGAGACCACGAGCTGAACACCCAGTTCAACCTAGCACAGACCCCTCACCCGGGTGAGCTGTGAAATCCTGAACATTGCTGTATGTTAGTTTGTTGTAGTTTATTAGACAGCAATTCGAAACCCCGACTGCTATGCTCCTACTAGTACTGCGCTCACATACACACACGCACGTATCAACACACATACTTGTATATACTTACGAGGTTCATCCTGAGTCCTTTCCTTTTCTTGTTGGCACAGTGGAAAGCACATTTCTCAAGCTCCGTTTTTGGGTTTCACATGGCATCTGTAACCGCAGCTGCATGTTTATGATTCCTTAGCTTGCAGCACAGACCTTCTTTCATGTCCCACTATGGGCTTCTCCTCTGCCTGAGGCCTTGGTTCCTGGACTCTCATAATACCAATTCCTTGTCAGGGCACTTTCTTCTGGCCAGGAGGGTGGTAGTGACCAGATAGTCTTATTACACTCTGGGTTTATTAAAGATTAGCTCATTTTCCATTTACTGGATCTGTCATGAAATTGTTATAGTAAATCACCTTTGAAATATATGGCAGAACTCCCTCTTCACCAAAATAGATATTGACTGACACTGGGAGCGAAAGTATCTTTGCATCCAAACACAAACAGTTTTTAAAGAGAATTACAAAAATATTGACTCTGGAAAAATAACAAGTGGTGTAGGAAATAAAATATAATTAAAATATGTACTTGAGCCAGAAGTAAAATGGCATCAAAGTGATAAAGCGTGGAAGACAGGATTACCCAAAGCCAAGGCTGTCTGAGTGACGGGAGGGGAGGTGGCTATGAGAATGGGAATTTATGCTTCGACTCCCACAGAAAGTTAGAGCGTGAGGACCAAAAGTGTTGAGTTAAGTGCTATTACTAATCAGCCACTTTTTAATACCTCAGATATACAAACAGACTGAAAGAGAAAAACCGAGCTATTTTCTGAAACAGAAACTCTAGCACGAGAATGTACAAATATGTGTGAGTAGGTTGGAAAGTACAACTAGGAAGAAACTCATGTGGCTACTGCAATTTTCAGAGCCATCTGTCATTGCTTACGGCATAAAAATTATATATGCGCACTATTTAGGTAACTTATCTACTGACTAATAGAATTATTTGTGTAAATAAGAAATGAACTGAAATAGACCTCCTTATTTCTGCATTGAAATGCTAAAACTAACTTGTACTTGCTGCTTGTTAACAGTGGATAAAGTTCCCAGGGTATAAATTTTCTCCCTGTTATCTGATAGATCTCAAAGTGAAAGATTGTTGGAAATTATCTAAATCCTAAAGATCAGATGACCAGTTTCTGATATTGTTAATATCTCAGAAGAGTTAGCACAGGCACTGAAGCTGTGTCAGTACTGTGTATGATGTCACCATGAGGTTAAAAGTTTGCTTTTAGTTAATATAGGCAGTGCTAAATAGTTTGAATGTCTCTTAGCAACGTCAGTGCTAATAGTTTCAACGTCTCCCGGGTTGTAGGACACAGCCTAATCATTATCTAATTTTCCTTATTTAGTATCTGTGCAAGAAATAAAACAGAAGACCTTAAACATAGTAACTGTTGATAGCCTGACTCATTCTTGGAAACACATATCTTCATTTCATTTTTAAGCTCATAGAAGTGACCAGTTCCAAAACAAAAAGGCAACCTCAAAAATACTGTAACATGGGAACAAAACGGTCTGCCTCTTATAGTCAAAAGAATAATATTAAATTTTAGGGTAAAAGTAACTGATAAGTTATGGCTCTAAAAACAATAAGACTTTTTTTTGAGACAGGGTCTCATTTTGTAATTCAGGCTGGCATTGAGCTCACTGTGTAGCCCAGGCAAGCCTTGAACTCAGCAATCCTCCTGTCTCTGTCTCCCGAGTGCTGGGATGACAGGCATGAGCCACTACGCCCAGCAACAGTAAGACTTTTGAGAAATACATTGCGCAGTCATCTTCACAGTGAATAAATTTCAGAACTATGCTAACACTCAGAATAGCATACAGCGTTTTCCTTTAGTAATCAGATATCTGCCAGGAAGTGAAAGTAAACACTTTAAAAAAAAAAGTTTTCTAAATTATCCCTGAAGTCATTGGATATTTTGAGATGCGGAAGTTGAAAGTTTACCTCTTGTAGGGAAGGCAAGCTAGTGTATTTGCTAAAAGCAGATGGAGAGAAAAGATGACTTTAAAGAATATCCTAAAAGAAACTCATGTTGAAGGATTTCTAAACCATAAGACCTTTCTGTGCATCTCTTGAGAATGGGCCTGTGGGGTGGTTTATGGCACTGGGTTTGCTCTCACTGATTGGGTGGGTGGAGTTTGAACACAGAGCAATGTCTCACTGTGCCATCCTGTTTCTGCCTTAAGATAAACAGAACACTTTAACTAAAGGCATGAGAAGAAATATATCCTTTTGGTTCAACTGATTATGTTAGTAGGATACTTATTTGCACTTAGTCACTTATAATTTATGCAAATCAACCTTTTCTGGCATATGTTTCTGTCATTTTCACTGCGGATTTCTTTACAAAAATAATGATGACCTTATAACAAGTTTATACCAGCAGTTTGTCCAACAAATATGAAACAGATAGTTCTGTAAAAATGTATAATGCACAGAAATTGGTACAAATTATACTGAAAAGCTGAATGTATTAAATAATTTGAATTTATTGTGAAAGCCTTCCCAAAAAGGAAGTGCATCACCATATGGTTTTACTAGTGAATCCATCTACATAAGACATTTAAAGAAAAATATCAATCTCTTACAATTCTTCCAAGACATAATAGAAGAAATGTTTTCCAACTTCTTAAGTGTTACAAACATGACGCTTACATTAAAACTTGACAAAGAATATAGGAATAAATAGGAAATAACAGAACATTTTTATACTAAGATATGTAGTGTAGATATTTAAAACTTAATTAAATATTCCTCAATTAAATTTACCAAATACAGAGAGAAGATAGATGATACATAGGATAAAGTGGTACTTACATCAAGAATGCAATTCACCATACAACAGAGTGTAGGAAAAAATATTCATCATTCAAAAAGAAGTAAAAAAAATCAGTAATAGTTTTTAAGAAAGAATGGAAGAGTATTTAATTAAAAAGGACTTCTCTGCCGGGCGTGGTGGCTCACGCCTGTCATCCCAGCACTCGGGAGGCAGAGACAGGAGGATTGCTGAGTTCGAAGCTTGCCTGGGCTACATAGTGAGCTCAGAGCTAGCCTGAACTACAAAGCAAGACCCTGTCTCAAAAAAAAAAAAAAAAAAAAGAAGGACTTCTCTGAAAAATGTACCGACAGAGGCATCAGAGTCAGACAAATCCGTTATGCTTTTCTATTCTAAAAAAAACAAAAACGAAGCAAAAAAAAACCCCAATTTCCTTTTCAGTGACAATATATGGCTTTATTTCCTGGTGAACATATGTAAAAATTCTAGAGCATAATCATTTCAAGTAGTGTACCTTTTGGAGTTCTTTTTATAATTAATAAGGATATAGAAGTCAACTGTAACTGAATGATCCTGATAATTCCTTTTGATTTTATTCATAACTAAAATATTTTCTGAACTAAGGTAATGTTATGACATACGATTGCCTTTCAAATGCTGAAGTCCATTTCTTTCCTGGGATAATGTACAGATGTCTGAGAAAACATTCACAGTTTCAAGGACAATTCTGATATTAGACATCTCATAAAATATGTTCATACCTACAATACATATAAAAGTCTTTATTTTCATTTCATTTCGTATGGTGTCACCATACAACAGAATCCCAGGGAATCTGTTATCTTTTTTTCAAAGTCTCCATTTCTTCCTCTTCAATCCAATCTCGCATGTTTTTTTTCGGGGGGCAGTAATAGATACATTAATTATCTGGAGCATCTCAACTGAGTGACTGATACATAAGGAGTCTGTGTTACTTCCGCAGTGACACTGGGAAAATGATTTCATTCCCCCAAAAGACGTGTATATCGCTAAAGCAGCGATTCTCAAACCAAGGCAATTTTGTCTCCAATTTGGCAATATCTGAGGAAATTTTTTAAAATTGAATTCTTTATTGGTATGTTTTATATACAGTTCACAATCATACTCAACACTGGGGAATTTGTACCAGTATATGACAGAAGTTAATTCTCATTTTTTTTTTTTGAGACAGGGTCTCGCTTTGTACTTCAGGCTGGCTCTGAGCTCACTATGCGGCCCAGGCAAGCCTCGAACTCAGCAATCCTCCTGCCTCTGCCTCCCGAGTGCTGGGATGACAGGCGTGAGCCACCACGCCCGGCAGAAGTTAATTCTCATTTTTACCCATATCCCTACCCACTCACAACCTTCTACCCCTTATATACATGCTATTTCTTTTTCTTTCCAAATCATATCTATTCTTTCCCTGCATTACATTCTCCCCCCATATTCCCTTTGACTATTTCCTATTTTACAAAATCTATCATACATTCTGGAATTCATTTACATCACAGGTTCTCATACCAAAGAAAAGATATGGTATTTATACATCTGGGATCTATTTATTTCACTTATTAGTGTGTCCTCAAGGTGTGTCCATTTTGAAATCTGGGAGGGGAGATAATACTGTTGTTAGTTTATCGAAGCCCAAGATGTTCCTTACCACACAAAGTGTTGGGCAGCCTTTTTTTTTTTTTTTTTTTTGAGACAGGTTCTGGCTTTGTAGTTCAGGCTGGCCCTCAGCTCACTACGTAGCTCAGGCAAGCCTCGAACTCAGCAATCCTCCTGCCTCTGCCTTCTGAGTGTGGGATAACAGGAAAGAGCCACCATAGCTGGCATTATGATATGTGGTACTGATTGCTGGTAGGCGTGAGTCACCATGCCTGGTACTGTTTTATGTGGTTACTGGGAATCAAACTTGGGATCTTGCCCTTGCAAGGCAGGCGCTAGAACCACTGAGGTAAATCTCTGGCCCTGGACAGCCTTTTATAGCAAGGAACTGGCCTTCTCACAATGTCAAGTATTCTGCTCCACAGAAATCACCATTTAAACTACCTCAGCACACTGCTGACTAGAGCAGTCGCCACACTGAAATCACGACCCAGTGCGCCCACCATGTCCCAATGCCTGTTCTTTCACCAGGGCTCAAAAAGATGCCCTGTCTGTATTTTATGCTGGACCATAGGATCCTTTCTACCAGGAGCCGGGGTCTTGTAGCGCTGACGATCAGCAGGACCAGCCATCGCTGCAGAACATGAAGAATCAGCTCTGTCTGGGGTGGTGTTTAATGTAAATCAAACTGGCTCGAGTCACCTCTGTCTCCTTTCTCTCCACCGCGTGATTTCCCACTGTCTTCCAAATTGCGACCTTATCTGTACCGTACATGATAAAATTACTAACGTCATACAATTTCTTCAAAGAACGAGGGTGTCTGGCAGTAAATATGTCACAGAACAAAATGACTGAATGTCGGTAGCCCAGTGCAAGAATGAGGTGGATATTCACTTGATTTGTGTGACAATAGATGTCATTGTTGTGATTTATTTAAAGCAAGAATTCCTACATCTTTTAAAGTAAAACAGGATATTCAATGGAGAAAATGTATTCTTTGAGAGTACCTCAGTATTTCACTTTTCTATCAATTCTTTTTGCAAATTTCTCTTTGGTACTTTCATAAATCATTAGTTGCTGTATGAAATGCAGATTTCCCAGGTGCTTTAGATACAGAAAATTTTCTGTAAGATAATTACAATTGATAGCTATACTCATAACTTCAACAGCATCAAAATATATCTAGTTTAATTGCTAGTTTTAAATGTAGTATTGAGAATCTTGCATATATCAAAGAAATTGCAAGCTTTGTATAGAAATAGTAATTTATGTGTATATTCTATTTCACGTACTGATGTAGTATAATACATAAATAAATCCATTTAAGTATTTAGCAGAAATATACAAACAATTCAAAATTTTCATGGTAAAACTACTCTCTGGGCTGGAGATTTAACTCAGTGGTTCCAGTGCCTACCTCGCAAGTGCAAGGTCCTGAGTTCGATCCCAGTAACCACATATAATGCTGGGCGTGGTGACTCACGCCCACCAGCAATCAATACCACATACCACAATACCCTGTGTGGTGGCTCACGCCTGTAATCCCAGCACTCGGGAGGCAGAGACAGGAGGATTGCTGAGTTCGAGGTTTGCCTGGGCTACATAGTGACCTCAGGGCCAGCCTGAACTATAAAGCAAGACCCTGTCTCAAAAAAAAGAAAAAAAACCCTACTATCTCGGTTCCAAGAAGAGCTTTATATTTATGTTGAAATAACACAGTTCAATATAAACACAGTGTGAGTAGCAATGGATTTTAAGTATGCTACATTTACTTTTCTTAAGTTATCAAAATCTGAAAAATCAATAAGGTAAAAATTATTTGTTTACAGTTTGGCAAATGAGTTCAAATCTCTTTAACCCATATTGAGAGGAAATATAATGACATGTATAAAATGCCAGTGATATGTATTTCACAGCATTTCTCAAGACAATTTCAGTTCAAATCAAGAACAGTGCCATAGTTCTGTAATTGCATCACTCTGAGAGTGTAAGACAGGAAAATTGCAAGTTCAAACCCAGCCTGGGAAATTCAATGACTAGCAACATCACTCATTTAACATAATATATTCCAGGTGCTTTCACCTTTGCTCAAAATGGCAGAATTTCTTTGCTTTTTAAATGCTGAATATCATTTCAATGATGTGTAAAGAGCCATATTTCCTCTATTCTTATACTCACAGGTAGATTGTTCATATCTTGGTTATTTTAAATAACAATGTAATGTATGTAGGCACACAGGGATATCTGCGTTACTGACTTCTTTTTCATCGGATATATACTGAGGTGTGAGATTGCTCAATTATATGGGATTCTATTTTTAATATTTTAGAGATTTCCAAATTGTATGCCAAATGGTTTTATCAGTTTATATTTATACCACCAATGTATAACACTTCTCTACATTCTCACTAATTCTGTTTATTTTTGACTTTTTGATCATTTTTATCCTAAAAGAAGAAACAGTGCCTCTTTGTGATTTTTGATTTGTACTTCCCTGGTAATTAATGTCACCATACACCTTTTTATTATTTTATATGATTCTTTTAAGGCGTTGAATTGTGCGAATTTCTTACCTGTATTGGAAACTAATCATTATAAGATGTACGATTTTGCAGTGTTTCCTTTTATCTGTGGGGTTGCCTTTTCACTTGTTGAAAAATGGTAAATAAAAAGTGATAAATGTGATGGAATCCTACATTGTGGTTTCTCG
The DNA here is from genome assembly GCA_004025085.1 of Thryonomys swinderianus. Lineage (NCBI taxonomy): Eukaryota > Metazoa > Chordata > Mammalia > Rodentia > Thryonomyidae > Thryonomys > Thryonomys swinderianus. The sequence goes on along the minus strand of PVIC010000486.1, from coordinate 53,348 downwards.
GTTGTTTTCCTTGGTGTCATATGCATGAGCAAAAAAAAATTTTATTCCATTTATATTTCCTTATTTTTAGAGTGATTTGAGATATACCCTAAATTGTATAGAAACAGGGCACACTACATAAAATCGTTATTTATTTAAATTGAAAAAATGAAAGGAAACCAAGACATACACATGAATAACAGTAACAAACAGCTGAAGGAGATAATGTCAACTAATGGGGTCTCCCTCGGCACACCAGGGGCCTTCTCAGGAACCTTGCAGGCGCATGGCTGTTTTGGCGGCTGATGTAAATATAGATTTTATTCCTAGAAAGCATATCTCATAACAGAAGGACTATGAGAATTCTTGTCTTACTTTGTCTTTATTAAAGTAAGGTAAAAGGAAGCACTGGTGTCGAACTTCCTGTTTGGAATTTTAATTTTGAGTTTAATTATTTTCATTGACCTTTAATGAAACTAAAGGAAATTACATTTTGCTGATAAAATTCTCATACGTACACTTTTTAAATATATTTATGAGCTGTGTTTAAAATTAATCTCTTCTAAAAATTAAAGCTAAGGTACTTGCCTTACAAATGGTCATAATGTTACTTTTCATAATAACATCAATAGTTTTAGATTTCTTTATTTCTGAAATAATGCTATTGTTTTGTATTTTAAGTGATATGTGAGATACTTTTTAACATTTCATATTTATTAGGATTATTTTCATTAACAAATTATCATTATATTAGATTTAAGTAACTGTGTAACATTGTGAAATCAATAAGGCAAGCTGCACTTAATATTTTGGAGGCAATACACTTAAAATTTATGTCTTATTTGAAGTATACATCATATTATTTTTGTCTACACTCACTTTGCTGTGCAATAGGCCTCAAAAATCAGTCCTCCCTTATTTGAATCTTTACTCTGGTGGTCTAGATCTCTGCAGTCCCTCGATCATCAATCTCCCTGACTGAGCCTCTGGTAATTCTGATTGTTTTCTCTGCTTCTATGACTTCAACCTTCTTTTTTAAGATCCTACTTGTAAATGAGATCATGTGGTACTTGTCTTTCTTAGTTGGCTTAACATATCTTAGTTGGCTTAGCATATCTTCTAGATTCACTCATAATATTCTAACATCAGGGAACAGCATAGATTATTAGCCAGAATTAAAATATATTTTCAATGTAAAACCATCCTTTAGTCAACAAAGAAGTAATGGAAAAATTTAAAATGTAACCAGAAATGAATATTTTCAATAGAGTAGGTGTAAGCTATAATTCTTTTTTCAAATAGCTAGAAAAACCCACAGATTTGCATCTTAATATAACTTAGTTACACACGGTTTAATAAATAAGCAGGAAAACCATGAGGTTTGCTAAGAAAAATCTGTAAAATACAGAGAGAAACCCAGAAGTTAGATATTCTTCTGAAAGTTTGAGAAGGTGTATATTTAGACAACTTCTACCATTACATGACAGAGAAATTAGAATCACTTGGACAGTTATTTTATATTGATAAATAGAGGAAATTAATACCAATTATGATTTAATTAACTACAAAATGATATTTAAAAATAATGAGAATCAATGGACGAGGCAACTGATGAATGTAGAGTTTCCATGACCCAGTGACCTTCCAGACAAACACAGGTCTAGGATAACATGTTGGATTCAAATCGTAACATCAAACCTTATCTTATTTTGCAAAAAATAAAATGTATCAGAAGAGTTGCTTTCATCTTCATCTTTGAAGGTGGAAACATACTGTTTTATCACATTACATCTGTATTTAATTACTTAATTCACAGTAGCAGCCATATATGGAAACATATCATTTTCTAGACATGCCAGTAAGCCTTAGGCCAGCGCACACAGTTATGAGGGCAAAATCCTTTCCAGTTTTCTTTGCTGATTTCTGATTTCTCTGTCAGCAAAGACTGAAGCGTGAGTTTCATATTGGGCTGAGGTAGCAGGTGAAAGTAATAGTTACAAGTGAGAAATAAGCTGTGGAAGCTAGAAATGTTGATACAAATCTCACCCTCCCATGTGTGCTTGCCTTCAGCAAAGTCGCCAGGTAACTTCTCAAATCAAAAGTGGAGCCTATTTTTAGATCCCTTACATCTAAGCTTCCTTATCGCTTGCTTTAGGCAATTAGCTGTGGTGAGAGAGGCTTTGCTCAAGCTGAGCCTAGGCTCCAAGCAGCCCTCCATACTTTTTTTTTTTTTTTTTTTTTGAGCTCTGATTTCTGCCTTGTGAGCTGAGGCTAATGCCTGAAAGTGGCAGGCCTGGAAAAGCAGAGAAGAGCCGATCCACCGGGACCCCTGGTGCAGACTGAAGCCGATCCATAAGCAGACAATATGTGACTGATGCAAAGATGTGGGAGGTGGCTGTTACCACAACATATTGGCCAATATGGTATTTTCAAAAACACGTATGGTACTTTAGACACACTTTTCAGTTTTTAAATTACCATATTCAAATTTTATACCACTGAGCTTGTTATATCACCTGAGCTTTGCCTACAAAATATTTGAAGAGTGGCGAATTTCCGAAATATTTGAAAATGAGTGGTGAATTCATGGATTATTATCTATATTACAGCAGAACACCAAACCAGATGATTTCACAGTTAAGCCTGCTTATATAATATTATATTACCTTGCTCAAGGTCACAGGAATTGTTATTTGGATATTCGTTTACATGATATTAGCAAATAATTTGTTTTCTTTTGGCTTGCCTTTTCTCAGTGTGGATTGCCTTGGGCTTTCTGGGTAAGAATTTCAGTTCACATTGCATCCCATAACATTTGATTTTCGCTAAGAAAACAGCAAGAGCAGTAGATGTGAATTTTTAAGTGACAAAATTGTGTTGGTTGCAAGGGCAACAGGGTCAGACACGTCTCTGTCACGGTCTCGCGGAGCTCACGCCTTTTGCCTCGCGCCTGGGCCTTCCCGTCCCATCAGCGGGGCCCTGGGCCTCGCAGCCTGTTTTGCGTTCTGTTCGAGGGATTCCTCCGCTGCGGCCCTGCAGAAGGTGACAATTCGTTTTCTAGACACCCTCAGTGCTAACTGCAAAGTTGAAACCCGCTGCAAAAAAATGGCTAACTGTAAAAAAATAAATAAAATAGAGAACATGGAGAAAACCTTCCATCCTGGCCCCCACTTTATGATTTGTCCTTCTTTTTTTCCTACAACCAAAATTAGAGGGACACTGAGATTTTGCTGTCTTTTTATGCCCTTGGTGTGTGATTTCTCAAAATGAGCCCGCCTTTCAGAGGCTTTGGCAATCGCCACACGGACTGTCTCATTTCTCTCGGAACAGAGAGTGGGGGATCCATGGATTATCACATACTGGTGCATTATTTTCTTACATCCCTAAAGTCCACTATCCTGGGTGGAGAGCTGACTGCTAAACTGGAAGTTATCGTATTTGAGTTTATATTATACTAGGATCTTATTAAAACATGGGTTGCTAGGTATCAGTGTGATAATTTCTTATTTAATTGGTCTGATATGTAGACTGAAAGTTCTGTTTCTAACAGGTTGCTGGAGATGGTGAAGTCATTGAAGTGGGAAACATTTTTTGGAACTATTACCCTTGGTTTTTTAACTTACCTTAGTTAAAAGGTATTATACTAAAATTCAGAGTATATCTCTTCAAATTTATTGTTATTAATACTTTCTATGTTGGATCAACAGCTTATTATTTCAAAATAGCAATATAGACATTTCTTTTATTTGTTGGCTTTAAGTGAATCACAACGTTTTTAACAAAACAAGAAATTTTGTGACAGTATCCCTAAAGCATACTTACCTGCAACTTTGATTAATGTTTAGATTCAAAAATAGCTAGAAAAACTTGTAGTTATGTTTTGGTAAGGAGATCTAGTATTAGGGTCATTATTCTATCTCAACATTTTTGAGGGTATAGTTGAAAAAAGTGTACTACATGTGTAAACCTAGCTGGCTCTGGTAATTGAAAAAGAAAGAAAAGTGCAATTTAACTTGTTTTCTCAATGGCTGTATAAAAACAGACATTCCATAATGATGTTAACTGCAGGAGGTCACAGTGAAAGATAGCCCACTGGTGTTTTGATTACTACATGAGTCTGTACAGGCATCGCGGGTGTATGGTTATTATTGTGAATCTACTCACAACTTTATGGAACTCCATTATGAAAGCTTATTGCGGGCTTGCATCATGATAAGTAACACAAGCAGTCAGAAAACCCCGAGGAAAACATAGTTAAAGAGCAGTTTAAATAGTTTATTTGAATGGAAGAAATAGTCTAGGATTAATTCAAGAAAGATAATTTTTAACTGTGAAAGACTGGGCTCTCTGTCATTCAGATGTGAGGTTATAGGCTGCGTTTGCCAAAAAATCAATACACGAATGATTATAAACTACCCTCTTGAAAGGGTGAGTAATGCAAACACAGTACTTTCAGCAAAGTCATCAAGTTATAGATTGGCATCCCAGGCATCTTCTGTGGAAATTAGAGATCCCAGTGGCATGACAGCTGCTACCTTTCTTCTCAGTGAGGGACCAGCTGTCGCACTGTCATTGGACCCGAATTCTCTGTCAGATATTGATGCTGACATTAGACATTAATGTCTCTCAGTCCAATATGAGATGCATCGCACAGTGATGTATTTGTTTCATTTAAAGCAAAATGTTCTTTTCATCAAATCCTATTTTGCCATAAGTGCATATGAACAAATTGGAATAATAATTCTTCTGCGCAAGAAAGATTAAGTCAGCAGATGAAATAGAAACATGCTGTTATAATTAATGCCTTCAAATTAATTACATTATTTATACATTGTGCTTTAAACTATACATAGTGCTTTACAATAAGTGATTGTTGTATATTTTTATTTAATAATATAAAAATTGGTGAGGGAATTTTACCATAAGTCATCATTGATGAAAGATAGCTTTTAAAAGTTTGATCCTGCCTGCAAAAAGCTTGCCGAACCTTAAGGTTAATTATCCTTTTGATCTCAGGAGAACTTGGACCCCAGGGTGGACCCTGAGCGTCCGCATCTTCCTATGCGTGACCTGCACGTGTGCCTAGAGTCCCTCTCTCCGGGCTGTTTCTCAGAGCTGTGTCCTCAGTGGATGCCCCTGAGGGCATCCTCAGTGGATAAGGTAAGGCCTCGGGATAAAAAGCAAGGTAACACAACTCATAGAAAGCGCAGACGCTCTGTGAGCCTGCTCGTCCCTTCGCTTTGATTCCGTGCCAGGAGAAATCGAATCAAAGATGCTGGGGTTCATTTTGCTTGTTGTGCTTATCATGTTCTGCTATTGTTCAGATCAAAACAAAACACCAATAGGATACCTTGCGGTAGAAATAAATTAGCTAACATCGTAAGTGTATCAATGCGGCAAGGCCTTGATTCAAAGTGAAGTTATTTCTAAACCAGTGTCACAAGGGCATTCATAAAAATACATAGTTCATCAAACCTCAAAAAAGCAATTCGCTATGCACTAATTATATGTATACAGATACATAATTATCGTAGTTTCACAAATTATCTTGTGGTTTTGTGCAATTTGTGGCATCACATGGGGGATCCATTAAGTTTTATGGGACCTGTTTTAATCTGGTTTGCTATGATTGTTTCTGTCCTGAGAAAAGTGGCCTCTTTTGGCCACTGTTAGTGCTTAGTAAAATAGACACTTAGTCTGGTATTTATTCCCTATAGCCCCAAATTTTGTATGTCAAATGTATTGTACTGGGAATTCCATTTTCCTTTTCCATGAGCACTGTCTTTCACAACTGCAGGAATTGTGTTACTTGTACTCGTACAACATGTAGTGAAGAAAGATTGACTATCAAATCAGGTAGGATTATTTTATGTTAAGACAGTTCCAGGAGAGGTGAGCTGTATTTGCCATATATTTTTAAGCATTTAGAAGATTTTAGGCAGAAAAACTCAGGAACCTCTTTTTGCTTTTGTCAGTTACTGAGCAAATTCCATGTTCTAGAGCTTTACATAGTATCCTGTTTCTTTACACTCATTCAAGTTACAAATTTTCAGGATTTCAAAGTGTATTCTGCAATCAAGTGCTCACATGCCTTCTTATGCTATTTCAAAATTATTTGACACAGTGTCATTCTATGTCAAAACATTAATAAAGTCTAAAAGAAATCACAAGATAGATACTGAACAGTAGCTATAATTTTGGGGTGAGTGTATGAGCCAGTGCTGTATGTGCTTTCTTCTTCTACTCACTGTTAATTTCTTCATTTATTAAGAGAGATCTGCTTTCTTTCAATTATCTCCTCTCAAAAGACAATAACCCTGTCCTCAATTTGTGAATAACTCTGCTGTAATGTAAATGAGTCATGAAAATCACAGGCTTCACCTATTAGAAGGACAGCCATGGCCTATAGTTCTCTTCAATGGGATGTGAAGAAGTTTGAGTTCCTGGACTTCTTGGAAAGGTTCATTTTATGTTAATACAAAGAAAACGGAAGAGATTGCACTTTTTTTCCCCATGGGACATTACTATGTGTGATGTGATGTGTAAACCTATAACACATTATATGTGACAATAGGAAAGTTTAAAGGAAGACAAGACCAATTTGATTAGAATGGGACAGAGGAAAAAATATATACAGTTCTTGATATTTTTTAAAAATTTGGAATAATCTTTGATAAATCTTTACATCTCAGGTCTTTTCATTACATGACCCACAATTTTTATTTAACCATTCTACTATTTTGTGTCTATCTGGTATGCTATTTGTTAGTGCAGAAAATATAAAGTATAAGCAGACTATTGAAAGAAGGAAATGTGTTGATGTTTGATTTGTTCTACATATTTACTTTTAGAAAACTAAGACAATACTACATTTGCCTCCTAAATCATTTGTTGTGGTTTTAAGCAAATTCAACTGATGAATAAATAGAATAAGACCTCTTAACTAGAATATAATTTTACCAAATATAAATAAAGTACTATTTCTAATAACACTTTATAAATTCAGTTCACATCTTTCTAAGGCTTTTATGGATTCTAAAAATGAGGATTCTAAAAATTAAGGAAGACTCTCCAGAGTGTTTTAACATTTATGGGACACACATTCAAGCTTGAGATTCACTTGATTTCCAACTCTTTCCTTATAAATTTTATAAAGAAAATTAATTTGCAAACCTAATGGTTAAGAAGTGAAGAACACAGAATAATTTAAAGTAGGATTGAATGAGAATGGAAATGCTAGCAAGGGGAGACATCTAAGTTCGAATTGTGCTACATGCATGTCAGTCTCACATCCTAGAAAAGTTGGAAGTTTCAGTCTAACCTCTGGGTCAGAGACTGCATGTGACTGTTTCAGGTTCCATACATGTACAAAATTTGTTTCTTTCCCTTCATTTAGAGCCTATGGCTATTCCGTCACTTCTAATGTTCTGGTAATTTTAGGCTGAAAATAACTTTCTCCCTGGTCTGTTAGAGAGCCCCAAATGTTGCTTCTAGGGGAAAATATAGAACACTGTCAAAGCCTCAGAGATGAAAGACACTCGTAGATGACTGGGGTCTGTGCGCTCTGACTTTAACAACTATAGTTGATGTATCCATGAAAATGGAATAAGAAGAAAATCATTGAGAAATTGATTATTTTGTGACATGGAGTCCTCTTGAAAGACCTTGATGTGCCCCATAGTTTATGGTGGCGCTTGAATGTATAATGGTTTAACAGAGACGTGGCGAGGTGGGAGATGTCCCTGCTTGAGGAATTCTGAGAGTAGGAGGAAGGCTAGGGAAGTCTACTGCCATGGACATACGAACCAGAGCTACAGGGAAGAGGCTTTCATTCACTGTCAGAAGTATTAGGAGCACCAGGGCTTGCCAAATGACAGCCACAGTATGTGGTAGGCTCGAATTACCTTTCCACAACCCAACTTCAGACCTAGCATAAATAGGTGAGCCTGCGTTACAACTACACAGAGAGAGAGAGAGAGAGAGAGCATGTCAAGTCACTGGGGAGTGTTGAGATGCCAGAGAGTCTTCAAAAAGCCCAGAAACGTTTGGGCGGTATCCTTTAGCACTTTGTTGAAAATTAATACAGTTTTCATTGTTTTTGCCTTATTTATTTTATTTTGCTTTGTTTCACAAGGACGTGCCTTTTTTTAAGTATTTGTTTCAAATAAAGGCATAAACGTGAAAATTCTATATAGATTATCTACTACAGTAAATAAAAATTTTATACTATAGTCTCAGTATTTAACAAATCTTTATAGAGCTATTAAAATCAATTACTTTCACCTGCATTTCTCAAATGTCTAGTGATGTTGAACCTTCCTGTGTTTCTTAGCTACTTTTACTTTTTCCTCTGAAAAGAGTCGGTTCATTTCACAGATCTGTAAATATTGTATCTTTTCTTTGGAATGAGAAACTGAAGATGTAAATGAGCTCTAGAATACATGGTAGATATTGTGAAATAGTAAATATTCATAGGGAAGTGGGGTGTAGGGGTAGGTAACAAGGGGAAGAAAAAATATGATGATAATAAAAAAGGGAAACAAATTGGGTGTGGTGGCTCACACCTAAAATCCCAGCACTCGGAGGCAGAGGCAGGAGGATTGCTGAGTTTGAGGCTTGCCTGAGTTACAACATAGTGAGCTCAGGGCCAGCCTGAACTAACAAGCGAGACCCTGTCTAAAAAAACAAGGTGGGGGGGACAAAGTTTGCATATATTAGGGTGTGGGGGAATGGGAAAAATTAGAATTAAATTGTGTCATATGCTGGTACAAATTCTCAATTTTGAGTGTGAGCACAATGTGTATACATAATGTACCAAGAATAATTCAAATTTTAAAAATCAGTAAGTTTCCAGTACTTTTAACTCAAATAGTTGAGCATTTATTCTGAGTAGACTCATGACATAGCTTGGGTTGGTCTTGTCATATGTCACAGTAACTAATGTTATCTCACAATTCAATTTCCCACAATGACATCTGAAGCATGAGTAGAGAGAATAGGTCCCCAGACCTGGTTCCACATTGGTGTAAATTTGAATTCTTTATTGGTGCATTTTATATACAGCTCCTGACCACACTCAGTATTGGGAAATCTGTATCACTATGACAGAAGTTGGTTCTCATTTTACCCATTTTCTTACCCATCCTACGACCCCCACCCTCTATTTACATATACTTTCTTTTTCTTTTTTAAATTATACTTATTCTTTCCCCTCATTATTTTCCCTTACCATGTTCCCTTTGAATATTTACTATCTCACAAAATCTATCCTAAATTTTATAACTCATTTACATCTACAGGTTCTCATACCAGAGAAAAGATATGGTATCTACAAATCTGTAAATTTATTTATTGCACTTATTAGTGTGTCCTCAAGGTGTATCCTTTGAGTATATAAGACTCAAACTTATCCTTCTTTATGGCAAAGTAATACTCCATTTTATAAAAAAAATCCACATCTTTATCTAGTCTCCAGTTGTTGGGTATCTGGGTTCTTTCCAAGATTGGGCTATCATAAACTGAGCTGCTATGAACGTGGGTGCACGTATGTCTCTATGATATGATTCTTTTCATTTTTTCAAGTATATTTCTAGCAGGGGAATAGCAAAGTCAAATGGAACCTCTAATGAGGAATGTCCACGCTGGTCCCCACGATGATTGCACAGGTCTACAACCCCCCAACAGTGGAGAAGGGTTCCTTTCTCCCTGCAGCCTCGCCAGCATTTATTGTTGGTTAATTTCACTATTAATAGTAGTCACCCTTTGTGGAGTTCCACTTTTTAACTTATTTTCAGTGGCTGAAATGTCATCGAATCTAAAAATTAAATAGGTAACACTTCCTCAATCTTTCCAGTTGTGACAACTGTCAATGATGTCATACAATTATTTACAACAATCACTAGAAATTTATTTCATAGTCCAGCATCAAATACTAAGAGAAAAATGATACTTGGTTTCCTCATTTTTACAAAAGGTTATTTTTATGAAGCTGATATTTTAACTATAGAAACAAAGAGATCACTTTAGATTTCATGCTTTTTAAATTAATTAATTAATTTTGGAATACTGGGGATCAAACTCAAGCCTCTGTGCTAACAAGGTAGGAATGGTATCATTTGAGCTAAATCTCCGGTGATCATCTCATGATTTTAACTATTGTTTCATCTTTATTCTTACATACAATGAAAAATGTCTTAAAATAATTCATTGCTCAGGACTTTCATACTTTTGGAGAAAGAAGTAATATGCCATTGTGCATAACTATAAGGTTTAATAATTATAATAATAATAATAAAGTTTCTCATATAAAAATGAAATTAGCTGCACTTGCAGGAAGAATGTAGAACACATTAAAATTTGCTAGAGTAAGTACTTCTTCCTTTTAATGAGCTGAAACGTATTCCATGTCAGTACGATTGGATAAATTCCTACCAAGACAGAAAAGGGCTATTAAACTGAGAAGTACAGCAAAAACTTGAAAAATGTTGAGTGTATAATAAAGTCTCCATGCATATAGTGACCTTCTGACATTAGCTGACTCCAATGAGGTGTATGTAATTAATGTATCTGTAATTATTATTTTTATTTTAAAGGGAAATTATACTCATTAAATAATGAAATTCAATTATTATACAAAATAATTGAATTTTAAAAGTATAATAATTGAACATTGTTTTCATTACTACAGTGAAGTTAGACACAACTAAGTAAGTTGTAAATACACAGGGGAAAACATCACTCATGACTTGGGGAGTCAGTAGCAGGGTTATGAAGGTCCTCATTCTCCACTGCTGTTTGCTTTTTTTTTTTTAATCTTTTACTTTAATCCTTTCTAAATTACAAAAAAAAAGTGTGATCATTAAATCCATAAGCAGCTACAGTCAGAGGAGAAAGAATCCAGCAGATGGCAATACAGGATGATGGAACGAATCGCTATAGAAACAGTCATTTTGAAAAAGAGACCTGAAATGCAGAGCCACGAGATGCGTTATCAAAGGGAGGTCAAGCAAGTCTGATTTGCACGTGTGTACAGCAGTCTTCACAGTGGTGCAATGATAGTTTTAGAGTTCGGGTCAGCAGCTCAGCTCATTCTCAGTCACTGTTGTGTCCTGTGACTCACATGTCATAAAACCAAAAACCACATACAAATTTTCACTTAATAGATTATATCCCCAATGGTAAGATTTACTTCTTTGTAAGTGGTCTGGTAATAGTACTGGAGGAGAATCTTCAGAAAGCAAAAATCTGTCACTACATTGAAAGAAATATTGAGCACAACTGGAGTGGGTGACCCGGCGCAGGGATATTAGCTGACCACGAGGAAGAGAAGGAGCCCAGTGAGACAGGACTTAGGATTCGCCTCTCAGAGGCGGGTATCCAGCAAGCCCTGCTACGACTGAGGCCTAGGTGTAAGCGGCTGTCTCCCTTCCCAATCTCATGTACTTTTAAATATATTTTAATATTTAACAAGCCAGAGAGTTAGAGAAGGTATTGTATTAGTACAAAGTTGCTGAATAATTTGCATTAGAATAATCTGAATTAGAAGGGATGTTGTATAGCTTTTATGTATTTGAGAGACGTATAAAACTCTACCAAATTAGAAAACAAAACTGTAAAAATTGATTGTTCCTTAAATATATTGTAAGGAAATTTGCATTTTAACACACGAACACTGTTACACATAGACCCTTTTAACTGTATCATTACTATCCTAAACTTTAATTTCCTTAGAACACTGAGCTCTGGAACAAATGGGCCTTTTTTCTACTTCATCTGTCTCCTGTAATACTCTCTCAGAAATATTGCCTCATTGAGATTCGTTCTTCGAACTGGAAAATACTCCACAGGGTTTATCAAATACCTTTCTCCCTGTGGCTCCTATATTTCACACATCACATAATGTCACCAGTCATATTCAAACTTTCAATTCAATATTGGGTGGGAAGCTGATTTCTTCTACTTCCAAGTTACACCTTGTTTTCCAGTATAGAAAACCTCAAAAGGATTACTGGGCCTTAACACGCACCAACCACAATTATTAATCAAAGAATACAGTGAAGTCATTATCACAGAAGTCAAAGAGTAGCAAATTCTCATTGGTTCAGAAAAAGTAATAAATATCAATTGCTCATATTTTGGCACTTGTAGTTTTCTAAGTTATTTTTTCCCATCTTATATGAAAAAGTTCCCAGTATTTATAAAGAGCTGTACAGTTATGTTATACACGCACATTTCTTAGAGCTGTGTGGTTCACATTAAATTATGGATAACTTTCTACACTCAAGTCTTGCTACCTAAATTATCACACTATTTATTACTTATCACATATTAAACTAGAAGCACTTAGCAATGTCAGAAAATCACTGACTAGTAAATGAAGACTACATGTATAATCTTTTGCACATGGATTCAACCATTCAGATTCCTCCTTTGAATATCTGGAACTCCTCATAATTCAAATTACTTGATGTAGAAATAGGGTTGGTATGAGTTGAGGATAAGCAACCATGTTGAGGGAACAGAGACTATTCATAAGCAAGTGTAACCAGCAGACAGAGGAAGGAAAGCCCCTCAGAAGAGAGACACTATCCTGCTCTGGAAGGAGAGATTTCTCACTGTTTCTAAACAGGTATGTTGTCAACGAGCCTTGATTTTCATTTTCAGGAAGTGACGTGAATCTAGGTCACTCCTAACCTTTACATAAACTGGACTAAATCACTGTCAGTTTTTAGCACAAGATGATTTGAATTAAATACAAGCAAACAAGACGGTCAGTCTGTCTCCTCTTTACTTCATGCTTCGTATTCCACTGAGGACACACTGAGAAACAGCCTGTTGAAATTGATGACTGAGCAACGTTAACTTCAGTGAAGAGATTGCAAGACCCAGTGATTGTGACAAGGAGGTTTAAGAGTCAGTGGGTGCTTGATAGGTTACTTCATAGATAAAAATGAAGAATGAATGGTGCACATGACAAACTAATGACCTGCCAGAAGTATGGTCCAGGCAGCTCTAAACTCACTGCTCGTGACCCAAACCAGGAGGGCGACTCAGTCTAAGTACCTGTTCTGACTTATGTTGACCAACAACTGAATAGTAAACTACTGGGTCCCAGATGTTAAGCACTTCCAGGTTTCAAACAAGACCCACCTCCAAAGAATCACAATTCACAGTTAGCAACTTTCTGTTTCAAGATTTCAGGTTTGCAGCAAATGAATCGGTGTACATAAAATTCCCACTGGTAGTTCTAATACCCATTTGTGGTTTACAAATGTTATATCAACATAATATTGTGATCATGATGTGTATATAAAATGTACTTATTTCACAATAAAAATTAAAAAAAAGAAAGTCAGGTGCCCACAGTGAAAAACACGTGACGGGGTGGGCAGGAGTGGAGCACCAGGAGCATGCTGGGCCTCTCTTGAGATTCCATACATCACTGTGGTGACTACTGTCCTCTAAATTGTGCCTTTTAATAAAACATTTTTAAAACTAGGTTTTGATCCTAGAAACCATTGGGGCAATACTTCTTCCCGTGTTGAGAATTAAACCTTATGAAATAATTTTCTGAAATCTTTTCCCTCTGGTAGATCTAGAGTGAAATAGTAGTTTCTGAATGTCAGAAATTTAATTTCAAGAGCAATATGATAATATAATTAATTGTCTTACACTGAAATAGTGCCAGACATGGAAATGAGGATTTCTCTTTAAAACTGTAAGCTACTTTGGGAAGAAATCAAGGTTTCATACTGAATAATGTGCAGGATAATTTAATTCTCAGTTGGGGATCTTCAGCATTAACTGACTTTGGAACTACTTTGCTCTTAGAAAGATATTTCTTTGAACTTTTACCTTATCTGATAAAACAGGCATCAAATTATGAAGAGTAAAAAAGAAATGGCATAACATGAATATGGAGATAAATGCTGAATGACAACAATGCCATCGCTACATGACACTGGGGAGTTTTTGTGTTTGGAAATATTCTGCTTGCATACTAAATAACTGCTTCTTAGCTTCTGTGTTAAATAATTGAAATGAAAGTACAGTTATCTCACTGTTCCCATGGGGGGAATTGGTTCCAGGAGCCCCGTGAATTTCAGTATCTATGGATTCTCAAACTCTTGTGTGAAATGGTGTAGTATTTGCATATAACTTATGTACATCTAACAGAATGGTCTCAAGCATCTCTATGTTACTTATAGTACTTACTACAATATAAATTGCAATTAAACACTCATTATACCGTATTACTTAAAAACAACAATTTAAAGTCTTATGCATATTCAGTACAGATGCAACTTTTTAAAAATTCTTTTTGGATACTTTTAATGTATAGTTGGTGGACTCATGAATACAGAACCCGGGATAAATAGGATTAACTGTATGTCAACATTACAAAACTACTAAATATAAAAAAATGAGCTTCTATTTGAATAATTACTACATCAGCACTAACTGCTTAAAGTTTCATAAGCTATACAGTTCTAATAACTGCATGTTTATACCAAAATGAATAAAATGCTAGAGAGTGGGAAAACATGTACCTATGGAAAGAAGTCAGAACACAAAAGGTAGCTGTCTAAATATTCAGCTATTTTATTTGAGTCTGGGATTCCATATGAATCACCGAAACAGACCCTGTATTCTGCTGATGTTAAAAGAGACAATGTGCCATTTCAATATTCTGTGGGGAGCAACACCCAGTTGCTCCAGGATAAGTGAAAAGCTGTGCTTTTATAGCTCTATTTTGAAAATTAGAGAGCTGTGGAAGGCAGGAACTGAATGGTGACACTAAAGGAGACTAGGTACATGAAGGAGGTAAGATCAAACCATTGTTCCTCTTCGAGGAAACTCACCAGAATTAGCTTACACATGAAAAAGAAATTTCATGTATTTGGCTCAAGCTGGAATTACAAAATGGTGAACAAACTTCATATATGAGTGAATTTAAGGCATTAAAATGATCTACTTAGAAACGTTGTGATCTCTATCCTATAACTCTATTTCCACCCAAGTTGCTTTTATTCTCAGGTTCTTTGTTTATGTGAATAGAATCACCAACAAAGGGAATTTATTTCTTTCAAGATAGAAATACATGTGAAAACATTTACCTCTTTTCTAAATCTCAGGAAATTTTCAGAAGGATTTGCCTTTCCCTGGCTCGTGTTAGACACACACCTGTAATGCAATGAAAATCAGGGGAATGAAGAAACTTATTGATAGACCTGGGTTGTATTCCATCTTCTATGAGGGTGAAGAGGCATAGGGTGGAAGGATTACAGAAATAATCAGACAAAAAGATAAGATTCCTTCTATGAAATAGAGCAAAATAAGGGCAGCAAAAATTCCTGGTGGACAGAGGAATGTGGCTATCACAGTCCACTAAAGCCTGATTCTCAGAGGACCAGATCTGAAGAATGAACACTAACCCTTGGGAGGTATGTAGAAATGCAATGGTGGGGCCTACCTGAGGCTCACTAAATTAGAGTCTGCATTCTAATATTACCTCAGTGTGATGTGTGTGTATTAAATTTGGATAAGCATCAATTGATATTTCCACATAAGATTAACACAAAATCTCTTTATTTCTTCTTTACCTTATGCCATTTCATAGTTTTAATCCTTAGATTCAGTTTATAAAAGCAAAGTTCCCAGAATGGCTGACATCTTAATCCTTAGGTTCTTAGATGACAAAAGAGCAAATATCTACCCAATATACAGTGACCCTGGCTGGAGTATAAAGTTCGTCCCTAGGAGAGATTTGCACATTAACAACTGTCCCAGACTGTGCTAAATCTAAATGCTTCCCATTTTGCATTGAGCTCATTCTTTGCTTTGTGTCAGATACTTTTAAATTATGCATATATAGGTTTAAAAGGTTCTTTTAGCCAGAATCTTCACTCTGATCTTGAGTAAATCACTTGATTGGTGATTGTTGTCTCTGTGACCTTCTGGGTAATTCCAAATACCCAGAGAAGGGTGTCAAAAGTTCTCCCTGTTCTTCGTCTCCCTCGGCCTCATCATTAGGCTGCTGCACTGAGTTGGTGTTAATGTGACATTACTGTCAGAAAGTTTTCATTTTGGTCATTACTAGTAGCTTCACTGTGTTTTCTATGGCAGCTCAGTAAAATGCCCTGGAATGTCATGTTACCTGATTGTTGTCCCCGGGCTAAAGTGACATTAGCATTCCCTATGGTCTAGCTTACCAAAAAGCATTGCAATCAATGTTGCCTTAAACATGACACTTATTTGACACTTAACATTAAATAAGTAGTAAAGATATGGCTTACTTTCTATTTTTATGACTCAACTTCTTCTACTCACTACCAATGCCCTCGCTTCCTAACTCCTGCTTTCCCAAAGATATTTTGCTAAAATATGTCAGTCTTGGGCACTAAAATTATCCTCTATCCCCAAAGGGATTCTTTTGTTATTATTGATTAGAAAAAGAAGAATGTAGATATTCATCCTTAGAAACCTTAACTTGGAAATGTAATGTTTGTTTGCTATTATCTCCACTCGTCTAAAACTTTTAGAGCCACAACAACCTCGAATACAATGACTTGGGAGATAATTGTGTTTAATAGTGGTGGAGAACTGGGCTGCTAATGAGGTCAAGATTTCAAGTGGATGCTTGTTGGTCTAGTTTTACTTAGTATATGTGAGTCCTCACCTTCTCTCTCACTCCAAGAGGTAATTTCTGTTCCTATGAATTTGGTCCACTTGACATGTAATGCAACTTGAAGACTAATCAGTCATATACTCCTGGAAGTCATGCAGTGATTATTTTTCTAGAAAGAACGTTTTGTCCATTATGATAAGTAGCAACTACAGGCAGAGAAGACAAAACATGAACATAAGCAAAGCAGAACTTAGAATCTTAGCCATCTATTATTATTTTATTATTGTCATGTAATATGGTAAACAGGTACAGTGGAATACTATTCATTCAGACAAGAAGGCCATCTGTGACCCCATGGTGGAAACTTAAAGGACAAATGAAATGCTAGGACCGGAAAACAAATATCCTATAACCTCACTCGACACATAAAGTATAAAACTGTGGAATATTTCTTTAAATATGAGCAACTCCTATCTACCTTCAACAGTAGCCCCCAAACAACAGGGGAGCATAATGTAATGTTTGCAAACCCCTCATTAGCTTATAAGATCTTCCTTAGTTCAGTGACATTCCCTAAGAAGAAAAAAATGAAGCTTTCTTGAATTTCTTAGACTTTTTAAGAAATTATTTAGCTTTTTCGGCTTTTATTTAGAATACTTGATCTCTAGTTGTGAGTCCTAGTAACATGCTTGTCTGTTCAGATGGGTCTTTTGTACCATGTACTGTTGAGAACTCACTGCGTAGTATAAGCCCTTGACATGTACCTAGTACAGAATGAGACTTGCTATAAGTGCAAGATATATACTGAATTTTTCAAACTTCATTTGAAGCCAAATGTGGTTACAACTGTAACATTAGTCTTCTCGAGGCTGAAGCAGGACAATCTGAGTTTCAGCCCAGATTGGGAAACTTAGCAACCTGGTGACACCCTAAATGAGACCCTAACATTTAACAATTACAAAAAGGGTTAAGAAGGCATCTCGGTCCTGATTTCAATCCCCAATGCCACAAAACAAGAAGAAATGAACGGCTATAAAGATCCATTAAAAAAAAAAGAATGTAAAATACAATATGAAAATCTCTATATAATTTATTACATAATTATGTATTTTTAAAATATATTAGTAAAATTATACTATTTTGGATGTGATAGAACAATTTCTATTGTTGACGTCCACTTCTTGTGTTTTTTTCTCACACTGCAAGATAATCATCACTATAGGATTTAAAGTTAAAAGCTCCCCCTTCGTAGCTCAGTGTTTCCTGTAGTCATGCTGATCCTCATGCTTTGCTTCTGAAAATAATTTAACTTGCTTCATAATTGCTTAATAATAAATTTGAATTCTTTGTCAGTGAGTGAAGTATTTTTCTCTTCACCATTTCTGGTGACAATGCAGGCAGAAGGATACATGTGTATCTAATTTTGTTTGACATTAGGGGACTCTATAATGTATGTATTGGATAACATTTTTTTTCTGTGTTCAAGCTGTCAAATAACAGAAATATGAGGACTAACAAACCCGTTAAGGTTTAAAAGAGAAAGAGACTGAAAAATGTTTCCCCTGAGAAATCTCTGAAAGTATCAATGACCTTGGCATTCCAGTATCACATCTGTGGTTTAGCTGGAGGTAATTTTTCTTTATATTGCTAGGAGAAATAGTTATGCTATGAAAATCAAAATTAAAAATAAATGAGCAACATTCTGTTATGTATTAAAGGCAAATCTTTGCTTGTTGTTAAATTAACTAGCACATTTATAAAAAATTGAGTAATAAGAAAAAATCTAGTGTGAGAAAAAAGAAAGACAATGGAACATTTGGTCTCCTAGGCAGCAATTTGCATAGGTATTCTACCAAATGAGGAGCTGGTGTTGAGTCTTGTGTTGTTAAGTGGCTTTGCTTTTAGAAAACTTATTGACACAATTATGATACATTTTTCCATTAAGAAACCAATTTTCACGTAAGTGGTGAAATCAAGCTCCAGCTTGATTGTTATAGTGAGAAAGATTGTCCTGTCAAATCAGATGGATCTATGCGAAAGTAATGTGTTGGTTTAGACAAGCTCTGAAAATTGAGTCCAAAAGATCAGCATAGCAGCCAACTTTCACCTTTGTCCAATAAACTTTTGAAGAAAATGTGTTTTTTCCTACGTGAGATTTGAAAAAGACTAGAAAATGTCATGGCATGTAATTAATATTTCATGTTAAATGTAAATTTTTAAGTGCTATTTTATGTTGCTTAGCTGGAATGCTACATTGATAGTGCTTTTACATTTCTGACATTGGAAGATGTTATGCTCAGAGTTTAATTTGACATTTTTATTGGCAAAGTACATCATGAGATGAAACCAGGAATAACCAATAAGACCAATCTGTCTTTGGGTATACTATAGAATGAAGTTCTTGTTTTATTCAGCTTGACTTAAATTAGACTGAATTTAGGCTTTGCTCCCCACCCCCCAGGTCTTCTAACCTTGGACTTTTTGTTGTCGTGGTTTTATTTATTTATTATTTTCTTTTAGACAGGGCCTCCCTTTGTAGTTCAGGCTGGCCCTGAGCTCAGTGTGTAGCCCAGGCAAGCCTCGAACTCAGCAATCCTCTTGTCTCTGCCTCCCGAGTGCTGGGATTACAAGCGTGAGCCACCACACCTGGCTAATTTGGATTTTTTTTTTAAAACAAATTTAGTTCAGTTTCCCATTATATGTCATTCCCTGGGCTCCACTTTATTCCCCCAAATGAATAAATAAATAAATAAATAAATGCTAAATAAACAGACAAGTATATTGAGTTACAAGATTTGGAAATTTACTGTTACTAAAGAGATGTATTTTGATATTGTGGCGGGAGCCAGGAGTATACAGCCTGCACAATGAGCCTCAGACTCGAGCAAACCGAGTCTCTTCAGGTGCAGGTGGATGACAGTGCCAGCGAGCTCCCAGGCCACCAGCACCTGAGGGTGACGTGATGCAAACTTTGTCCTTGGCTACTCTGCTAGTTTCTGTTCTGTAGGTAACTATGTTTATAGGCTGTCCTGGATTCCCTGAGACTGAGATATAAGGTTAATTGTGGCTTCATTTCATATCAGAGGGGTTTCTCCTCCACCTTTCCCCAGGTTTGACTTACTGCTCTCATAATTCTGCTTCAGGGCTATAAAAACTTGTTCCCAGCCAATAAAGTTGACATTAGCCAACCAAGCTATTGGTCAATCTCACTGTGTCTGTGGTTTGCATCCCCAGCTCCCCTCCTCTCAGAAGGAGACTCTCACAGGGGAGGGTGCGTATGAGTTAGGAGATCAGTATAACTATTCAACCAGGAGGAATTCTATGATGGTAAACAAAGTAACCTGGTTGTTTTGGTGGGGATTACAGTATTATGCTTGTTTTTGAGTCACAATCCATTTAATATAATTCAGAATGATTAAGTTGGGGATGTATGCATTGTAAGATAGTTATGAACCTGGAGAAACTTGAAGAATATTCTAAAAACTAGGATTTCCATTGGAAACAACCCGGCTTGATAATTCAATGAAGTGCAAAATTGCATAGACAAAAATCCACTCTGGGAGCAGTTGTAGCCAAGAAACGGTGATGTATGTGATGGAGGAAATTATCCAAGTAAGATATCAGGTAGCAACCTATCCATGCAAGTAAAGTATGTGTAAGAGATCAAGCCCACAAATATATTTTGATAGAATTCTATTGCAAACATGTGAAAAAAAATGCATTGTGGCAGACTATGTGGTAGGGATGCGTGAGCGTACATTTCTGGTGGAATGGTAAACTGCTGATCATTGGTGGACCTTTATCTTTCTGGATTTGTACAAAGCAGTAGGGATTATGCAGATATGTGTTTTAAATAAATCATACTCTAAGATATCAGGATCATTTGAGATGGACTTTCAGTTTGATTAATGGCAACAAAAAGATCACAAGAAATTATTCTATTTAATGAAGAAAATTCTAATTTTTATAAAGAAATAGGAAGGCTTGAATGCCCAAGAAGCATTTATCTGTATCTTTGTGAAGATCTCATTTCAGACTTGAAAGAATGTGGTCCGTGGGAATCAAATCTCAGTTCTCTGTTACATGTTGATCATGAGATTATGAATGACCACTGCAACTATATTTTTCCAAGTGAAAGTTTTATATTCAGTATGATTTTATCTAATCCTGGTTAATGTAGCATCCTGAAACTTCACAACTTGAAATAATAATTCATTTTCTGTCATATATTGTGTTTTTACCAGGCTGGGTCAGTAAGTTCTGATTTGTGGTCTTTCATTCATTTGCAGTTGAATGATGATAGAAACAGGAACCATCTGGAAGCTCAGCTAGCTTGAAGGCCAATGTAACATTTTATTTTCATTTTTGTCACAGCAATAGGATTTGTGGGAATAGCTAGAGGATAGTTGGATGTCAAACTGATCAGATACCCTCTCAATATGTGTAGTTGAGACATTTTTACAGCCTAGCAATTGAAGTGAAGTCAGACTTCTTGGTGGCTGGTTTACCCTAGAATGTTCTAGAAAAATGTTGCAAAGGTTTTTGTAACTTAGCCCTAGATATCCTAGGAAGTTATTTGTATTTCTACCATGTTTTATAAGTAAATCACTAGCTCAAGATCTGATTCAGATAGAAATGATTCTACCCATAAATGCATAAGCTACCCATTCACCAGAAAGAAGGAATATTGTGTTTGTGAAGGTGTATGTGTGTGTGTGTGTGTATGTGTAGCAGGCTCATATGAATGTGTCTAGGTCTTCAGAGAGTCTTCCAGAGAAGACTAGAATGAGAATTAAGAGAACAAAAACATTTGAACAATTTCCACACATAATCTTTCCCCAAACCTATGTAAAGAGGACACAGATGGTCTCAGAATTGGTTCTTTAGTAAGAAACATTCATATATAGGCTGGGTGCTCTGAGCTTGGCTTTTGAAGGGATATGAAGTCTTCAAATCATCAATTTGCTCCTCAATTTAATGATGCTCAGTCTATTTCCCCTTAATTTTAGTTTTACTTGCTTTCTTTTGAAAATAAAACATTTATTGATACATTTTAGATATACATAGTGATGCCATGTGTCATAGAAAGTTTGTATCTGTACATGTTCTGTCTCACTTCTTTTCCCATGCTGCACCTTGACCCTTTTTTCACTCCCTGTATACTAAAAGCTTTGTTTCTATTTAATTTCTTGTATTTTATCTTGTTTTCATGTCTTTTCTTTTCTTTCCTTTCCTTTCCTTGTTCCCTGTACTTTATTACTTTTTTTCTTGGTACATTTTCTTCCCACTTTCCAATGTCTATTATACAATTCAGTCTTTATTTCCACTTTGAGTCTCATGCCAGAGCAACAATATAGTACATGTGTGCTTTATTTCACTTAAGTATATGGTCTCATTGTGTACCCATTTACCTAGAAATGTCTAACTTACCATTTTTATGACAGAGTAATATTTGACTGCATAAAAAATATTCCCACATCTTTATCCATATGGCAACTGATAGATGTTTAGGCTGTTCCTATAATTTAGCTCTTTCAAATTGTGCTACTATAAAGATAGGTGTATACAGATTGTTGTGGCATGATACTTTTAATTCTTTCAGTAAGATATCAAAAAGGGGGATAGCTGGGCTAAATGGAGCATTCAGTTTTAGTTCTTTGAGAAATCTCCACACTGATGTCCACAATGGTTGTACCAATCTGCACTCCCACCGATGGCGGAGAAGGAGATCCCTTTCCCTCAAAGTACCACCAGTGTTTGCTATTGGTGGATTTCTTGAAAACAGCCACTCTTCCTATAGTTGGAATCTGTAGATTTCTGCAGAAGGACTCTGAGCATTTTTTCAATTTGAATCTCTTGAATGACCAGTGACATCACACATTTTTCCATATACACAAATTAGTGTGATAAAAACACCATTATAGTGGTAAAACAAACAAACAAACAAATAAACAAGCAAACAGAAGTTCAATGTAGTAGAGTGGAGGATACAGGAACAACTCTAGACACAGCCAGTCATTTTATTTTTGACAAAAGAGCCAAACACCTTCACTGGAAGAAAGATGGAATCTTCAGTAAACAGTGCTGGAAGAGCTGGTGTTCCACTTGTTGAAGGCTATAACTAGAATCGTGTCTCTCACATCATGTATTAAACTAACATTGAAATAGATCAAAGATCTAAATATTAAAACAGAAATACAATCTTCTGGAAGATAGAATAGGTGGTACTTTCAAAGACACGAATGTAGGCAAAGATTTTACAAACAAAACCCCAATTACACAGGAACTATCACAGAAAGTCAGCAACTGGAATCTCATCATTAAAACACTTTTGTAAAGAAAAGAAAGCACCAACAGATTGAGGAGACAACTGAACATGTGGGAAAATATTTTCTAGCTGTTCCTCAGACAAAGGACTACTGTCTACAATTTTTTAAAAATCAGACCTTTATATATTTTACTTTCATTTATTTATCCTTTCTATAATTCTTTTTTAATTTCCATCTTCCAACCATTTTTATTCAAATCTGTTTTGTATTTTGTCCTGTCCTAGGTAGGAAAAAAACCTATTGCAGAGTTAGGCATTGTTCTTACCTTCATGAGATTAACTTTTTAATGATGAAAAATAGCATTAACTAAATACAATTTTAAACATATTAAATTTAAAATCAGAAAAGAAATTACATTTGCTTTATGAAGCAAATTTATATGGGCAATGTAATGAGCTTCATAAAGATTAGGTCATAGTACTCTGAAAACCACTAATGAAAAGCCTTACTCCTATCCCTCATATATGAATTATGATTGGAAAACTATTGTGAATATTTAAGTAAAAAACTATACAGTAAAAAATATATTGCTCCTAATCCTTTCCAAAATACTCAAAAGGATGCACCTATATATGAAGTGTATTGGCATGGGATATTGTTGTAGAGGACGTGAAAAAATTGTTGAGATAATGATATCAAAGAGGAGGAATGAGGACTCCTCATTTTTTTAAAGACCCTTCTGTGGAACTTGGCTCCCCCCACCCCACCCTGATACTAGGAATAAAACCAGGACCTTGTGCTTTCCAGGGAGACACAACACCAGTGAGCTACATCCCAGCCCCTTGTGTTTAACTTTTTAAGCCTTGTGCATATATTGCTTGTTTTAATTTATATTCACATCATATAAACAATATAGCATCTCAAGTAAAATACATATTTAAGTGCTTTAACATCAGTTTTTATATATAATGCTGACATAACTACCACAAAAAATAAATGCATTTACTGGTCAAATTCTAGAGGAGGTAAATAAGTTTGCTGATGCAATTGAGGGTATAAGTTTTCATCAAGAAGTGATCCTTCATTATATTGACATCCCAAATATCCTTACCCTAATCCAAAGGCAATGGTAGATTTTTTAAAAATACCTTTCCTTAGGTGCTAGCTTTTCAAACAAACTATGCAGAAGAAATTAATTGTGTTAGGCTTTAGTCATTTATACTGTCATACCAATCGCATTTTAAATCTGTTCATATGTATGGCATATAATTTAAATGTTTAGGCCCTCTTAATGCTTGGTTGTAAATATCAGTCAGTAGTCAAAGTAGTTGGTGTCTAATATTTCCTAGAGCAGGTTGGACAGAAACTGAAGCTCAAGTCCTATAAATCAGCCAGGCTACATTTTAGGTGCATCAGAACTTCTGAAAATTTCACACATGACCATTTGCACAAATGAGATATATGTAGGTCTGAGTACAAATAATTGATAAATCCCCTTTTTTGTGACATTTTACATTAAATGTAAAAATTAGTAACATATAAAGGCAATTATTTGGAACAAATGTCTTTTTTTTTTTTTTTTTTTTTGCTTTTTGGAGACAGGGTCTCGCTTTATAGTTCAGGCTGGCCCTGAGCTCACTATGGTGCCCAGGCAAGCCGCCGCGAACTCAGCAATCCTCCTGTCTCTACCTCCGGAGTGCTGGGATTACAGGCGTGAGCCACCACGTCCGGCATTGTGGTATGCGGTGTTGGTTGTTGGTGGGCGTGTCTCCATGCCCAGCATTCTATGTGGTTACTGGGGATCGAACTCAGGACCTTGCGCTCACGAGGCAGGCGCCGGAACCACTGAGCTAACCCTCCGGCCCCAAATGTCATTTTTTTGAAGTGTTGTGTTTCTCACCTCTGATAAAGCTCTAGTCAGTCATTATTCTAGAGGGATATTTTCATCATGAGACTGTTTAAGCCATTATTTTTATTTTTACATCCTACCTCACCTAGAAGAGATGATAAGTAGCTGTCTTGCTCAAAGATCTTTTAAAGCAATGGAATAAAAAAAGTAACCTGAGGGCTGGAGGGTTAGCTCAGTGGTTCCGGCGCTTGCCTGGCAAGCGCAAGGTCCTGAGTTCGATCCCCGGTAACCACATACAATGCTGAGCGTGGAGACTCACACCCACCAGGAATGAATACCACATACCACAGTGCCGGGCGTGTTGCCTCAAGCCTGTAATCCCAGCACTCAGGAGGCAGAGGCAGGAGGATTTCTGAGTTTGATGCTTGACAGGCTACATAGTGAGCTCAGAGCCAGCCTGAACTACAAAGCGAGACCCTGTCTCAAAAAAAAAGTAACCTGATGGAAACTAAGTAAGGTGCATAGGTATTTTCAAAAGAAGATATATGGCTGATCGGGAGACATGTGAAATGTTCAACATCACTAATTTCATGTGAATACAAATTTAAACCACAGTTGGAAAACATCTCACACTTACTACAGTGACTATGATCAAAAGACAAGATGGGAACTAGTCAGTGTGTCAAGAAAGGTATCCCTGGCACATTACTGGTAGGAATGTAAGTTCATACATCCAAAATATTTGGAGATTCTTCAAAATAAATTAAAACTAAGCCAAGGATAGTGATATGTGCTTCTAATCTCAGCACTCCATGAGGCTAAGGCCAGAGGACTGAACATTTGAAGTGTAGTGTAGACAATTTAGAAAGATATTGCCTCAGAATATAAATAAAAATACAGTAAAATTAAATTAATATGAAGTTAATAACTAAAAATAGAGAGGCTGTATGATCTAGCAATCCCACTCTTGAGTCCATACTCAAAGAAAATAAAACTAGTGTGGTGAAGAGCTGTCTGCCATCCGTGTTGACTGCTGTACTACACTGTTCATAATTCCCAAGGTAAGGAAACAACCTAAATACTTACCAACAGATTAATGGTGTACCCACAACCTGCATAAAATACAGATAAAAATGTGTCACTTGTACTTTAATAAATCAGAGGAGACAAGAAGAATAGGCTGGCATTGTGGCTCTGTTTTCCACCGTGCAGAAGGCATCCCCCGCTTGATGTCGTTTTCTACAATGTGGTCCTCTCCTCCTTGGGTGTTGGCCAGTTAGAACACGTCCACTGGGATGGTTTGTATGTATCTCAGACTTACCGTGTTGGAATGAAAAAAGCTCAGATTTTGCTTTCAAAACTTTAAATTACATCCCCTTTGTCCTTTGATTACAACTCTAAATTCTTTTTCTCCCTGCTTTTGTACAATGAACCAGCCTTGTTTACAGTCTTTCCAAAGTCCTCCTTCAACCCTGTCCTCCTTTCCTTATCCATTGAAGGTACCTTCAGATGGGCCTTTATCATGACTTAGTCAAATGGCTCCAAAATATTTTTTAAATTCTCATTCTACTTCCCCTCAGAAAAAAACAGATAGTTAACACATGCAGAATTTTTACTGTGCTCTGGAAATTTTCCAAGAGTTTCATATTCATTACCTGACTTAATTCTCAGAAAACCTCCATATGGTAAGTTCAATTAACATTTCTATGCCATGGATAAAGAAAATGAGGCAGACATGAAGCAGACCTGTGTAGATTTGTACAGATACAAGAAGACCCTTGGTGCATCTGTTTTGCAATGATGCTCATCCTTCTATGAGCATCAGTCACGGGGAAGTGGGTCCATTGAATTCAGATTCCAAAAGTCTATGTTGATAGTTGAATAAAAGGCTAGAATTAGGCTGCAAATTTTCATTTCTCCCAACACCAGTGATTCCTAAATAAGTGGTTCAGAGTCTACTTGGAAAACTGTACTACTGTTCTACGTGTTTCACAAGTCTCATGATTCATTTCTTGATTTAAAAGACATGCATGACTCCTTATTGCTTTTGGCTAATATCTCAATTTCTTGGTATAACACACAAAACCCTCCACAAAGTAGCTCCTGAAGATAGCACCCAACATTATGTATAACCCCTATTTTTTCTTATTCATTCATTTATTGACCCTACCACTGTTGACAGGATATATATCCATACGTAGCAGTACAGTAGGTATGAAGACATAGCCCAAATGATTTGACACTTTCCTCTAAGAAACTTAGTCCACCAGAGGGTAATTTTAAGCGCATATACACAAAATATAATAAAGCAGAGGAAATATATAGTTCTATACATCATTCTATAACTTTATACCAAAACTTGGGAATGATGAAAGATTAGCTATCAGTTGAAACTAGACAAATAAGGAATGGTTAGAGTTATACACTAAAACAAGCCCCCACAGTCATAGGGTGGTGAGGTTTGGTTTTTCACTGTGAATTTACCAGCTCCTTAAATTCAGGCAGAATTTCTAGACATGAGGGGATAATTCTCCAGTGCTTAGGTTACTAATCAGCTGGCTGTGAGTTGATCAAAATGAGAGATAGGATTGCATGAGATCTCACATGGAGGCTAGGAAATCAGAAACACGTACTCTTGCTGGCCAGGAGCAGAAAACAGCTTCCTGTAATTTGCCTGCAGAGAGTCTGATACAAGGCAACAGTGATCTCAGGTGTGCAGTTTTTAATCACACAGATCCCTAATCTTACATGTACCAAGAGACAAATATGCCAACACCTTGAGTGAGCTAGAAGAGGGTTTAAGGCCACCTATAAGAACTGTTGTCCCACCCTATACTTTGATTTCAACATAGTAAGATCTTGAGTAGGGGACCCATAAATCCTATCCCTGAGCTCTTGTCTTGCAAAACTGTGAGAACATGAATCTGACCTTTTCAAGGAAGGAAGAAAGCTGGAAGAAAACTAGCTAGTATTTCAAAATTTATAATTTTACAAACTCCAACAATAAAGAAATACACATGATAGGAATAAGTAGTTGTTGAAGGATGACAGAAAATCTTCAAGGATAGGGTCAGAGTTCTTGACTCTTCCTACTGTTATCAGCGTTGTGCTCTTGAAGGCTGAGTTTATTCATCTGTAATGTCAGGTATTTAAATTAGCAAGTTTGATTTAGCTTGAATGTTGTGTAACTTCCCCAGGCTCTATTGTTCTACTGGGGGCTTCAAACTTGAGCTAAAATCTATCTCACAGCATTTCACTTGCGATATATATATATATATGGTAATTTTCTAAAATTCTAAAATTACATAATATATATATATACATATATATATACATATATATGTATATATATATATATACATATATATATTTTAAAAGAGAACATATGTGTAGCTTTTTGGTAGCTACTGAGCTTTACTTCCAATGAGTCTTGATAGTTTTATACCTAGAGGACAAAATCCATCAAAAGAATGATTCATTCTATAGCTCTTGACATATTTTACACTGTCATATGGATTCAGCATATGCCAATACTAACATTACACTCAAGGCCTAAAAGTACATGTGCAACTACATTTTCAAAGTTTGCTACATTGTATGTGAGAAAAATTCTTTTTTGTATAGGATGCATTAGTTAAGTGTAGGAGTAAAGACTATAATTGTCTGCAGTTCAGCCAGATAAGTGCATCAAAATTGTACACATGGACACATTTGAATGAACCATAACTTTCAATAGCAAAAGAAGCATACATGTCAACTTTCAGGATTGTACTTGAATAGAATTGGTTTGGTTTATAGACACTTAAAAGCTTCATGTTTTAATGCACAGCAAGTCTGAGTTTAAATTTAGGGTCTCCATAAAGTAAGTACACTTTTCCCTATTAGTTTATCAAGAAGTATGGACTCCAAGCAAGAGTAAACCCAAGGAAAGTAAACCCAAGAAGGCTTATGATCACCCTTATTGTACCTTTTCACCAGACAGTATTCACTGTGTCTTATGAGAACCCACTAGTGAGAAAGATATTTCTGACTCCTCCCACTGAAAATTTATTTTTCTCTAAATAACCATACAGATTTTTTCCTCTACTAATTGTTTAGGAGAGGGTGTATCCAAGAATAAAAGATAATAGAATGAAGCCATGCTACTGTCTTCCACAACACCTTGAACTTTGATTTGCTTTGGGACTATGCAGACAAATTCTCCTATCAAAACCTATCAAGTTTTGTGTTGTTTTGTTTTGTTTTTGGTGAAGAAGAAACCCAAAGACAACATGGAAATCAATATCATGTGCATTTTCTATAAGAAAGTCAAGGAACTATCTATTTAGTTTTGTGATGTGGGGTTACCAGCAAGTATCTTTCCTAAGAAGTTGTCATATCAGCCTGGACTCATAGAATAGTAGAAAATATACACACAAACATGCTGGTTTAAATGCCCTTATTCATTTGGGGTGTTTTGTGTCTGCTCCTTCTTGTATTGAATTGACAGATTTTTTTTTGCCTAATATTGAGAGACTGGTCTATATTAAATTACTGGGTTTGTGAAGAACTCTATTCCAGATTTGACAAAAAGAATAGTGGCTCAGCAGTTATATTTAGCACCAAGAGATGGTGGTTGGATTACAGACAACTGGTCAACTTCTGACTACAGGCAAGCTGTCTAAATCATTACAAGACAAGAGATGAGCATGTGGAGGTGATTTGAAAGCACTCACTTTATTTTGTAGATTTGGCTTCTTGTTCTCTCTCTCAGTTTCCATGTTGGTGAGCAAGGCATCTGACTGATGTCTCGCTCATCAACTTGTTGCATACATCTCTGGCTCATTTTAGGTCTTTGAGGTAAGCTGGCTTTGCTTTGGGACTGCTTTACTTTCTCCTTGTGCCCTTCCTGAGCAAGACCCATTGCTGAACTGGCCTACTCTTCTCACTAACAGATTCCCACTATGACCAATCCAGAACTTAGACATCCTAACTCTAACAGAGAAGCAAACAGGATTATTACAGAAAACAAAGCATAAAAAAATATATAGGCTATGAGTTGTGGAAAAAATGAAAAATATAAGGACTGTGCTATATTTTTGTTATTTCATGTAAATATATTATGCAAATCTGTTGAGAAAATAATGAATTGCTTATCATTTATTGAAAATATTTGGCTTTCAATGGAAAGAAAATACATTTTATAAAACATAGTTTTATTACTTTAATAGTATTAATTTTCACATTTTAAATTAGATGTGATATATGTCCAGTTTTGTTTTTAAGCATAGCAGAAAACTTTAAGAAATACTAAAACATATAAAATTTAATTTATTGAAAGGCTCTGATATTTAGGTCAAAAATCACTTGTTACCATGATTTGATATAAGAAATCTGTGCAAAGCTCTTTGAACTCAACATGACCTATCATCACTGTCTATATAATGATGTTTCTCTTTTTCCTTTTTCAGTTTATATCTGGTATCTCACTTTCTCAGAAATAATTCATCTACACTTTTTAACATTTGGTGTTTTCATAATATGAGGTTAATTTGCAGTTATTTTCAGTTCATGTATTATAATTTTTTTCTACTTATCTGCACTCTGTAGATATGTTATTCCCAAATGAAGGTGTAGCACAAAAGCACCCCAAGGCCATGCACACTGTAAATTGAAGTAGGCTTAAGTAATATTCAGTAATGTGATTTAAAAAAAAAAGAATGAATGACTGTTAGGTAGTTCTCTTGAAATAATGGAGTTTGGGTTGGGTGACGCTTAAATCACTCCCTACTTGAAATCTTCCATGTATACTCAGTTTTTGAAAGATTCTAGCAGCTAAGATATTTTGCATAAACAGTGGATTTTTGAGTTTCCTAATCTTTGGCTTGCACTTATATCTCATCCTTTTCAGTTAAGAGATGGTGGGTGCATTGGTGAGTTTTCCTATCATTGGTACAAAATATTTGACACAGTTTGAAGGAGGAAAGGTTTAATTTCACTCATGGTTTACGAGGCATCAGTCCATGGTCTGCTGAGCCTAAGAGAGAAATGACACCATGGAAGGGCATGAAAGGACAATGTTACTTATTTCGTGGAAGCTAGGAATGAGAACAAAGGGAAGGAGTGCTAGAAAGAGATAAACCCTGCAAAGCCAAGGACAGCCTTCTCTAGCTGGGCCCCCCTCCTAACAGCACATTTTCCTAAAACCAGCCATGAAATAATTCGATGAAGAGTGTGTGATCCCTATAATGCCATCACCACTCCAGGAGTCTCTTAAACCATGCAAGTTGGCACGATTAACTGTCACACTTGAGAAAACTCCTATTTATCCAGAAGCTTAGTTTTTTCTTCTGTAAAATGACATTAAATTACAGTAGCATTTCTTAACAATCAGAGACATGTACAAGCTAGATAATTATTTACAGTAGAGGCTGCCCTATACTTCATAAGATGTTGGAAGCCTTCCTAGTTTATTTCTACTGGATGCAAATTGTACCTCTCGTTAACAACAAATAGTATCTCTGCACATTGCCAAATGTACCGAGGGTGGCAAAATTTTCTCTTGTTGACAATTACTGATTTGTAGGATACGTGAATTAAATATGATAATGCTTATAAGTGCTCCGCATATGGGAATAATTGATTAGTACCTAATTAGTGTCTCCTTGGTTATCATCCACTTCCAACTGGAGTTTGCATTTTTGATTTTGACAGTAAGTTACACAAAGAAATGAGGCAACAGCCAGAATTCTGATGATCACTAGAAGGAATTTAAGGGGTCACTGAGTTTGTGTTAGTCAGGCAAGCAATAAAGATAATGCATGTTTGGTGGCTTATATTACTGAACATCTAGATCACTGGTGTCTCTAATCTTATCTTAATTAGGCAGACATGTGGATACTTCTTTATCTCTTTAAAAATATTTTGACCAAATGTTTAATTGCGGAGACAAGAAGTGAAGCAGGCATGAGATGTTAGTCAATGATAAAGCCGGCAAGTTCCTAATAGTAACAAAACAGCAAAAGATCCACAGCCAACTAAGAGATTGTCATCCAGAGAGAAATACATAGTACAATCCAGGATCTGTTTTCTTTCAGCAAGACTTTAAAAATGTCTCTCAAGAGATGATTTTAGTTTTCAATTGTCTCTTCTTTGTTGTGTTAGTGTGCAATATGTAATATTTCAGTAGGATTTATAGTGTAGTACATGAATTATTAGTTGAGAAATCCAGAAATCTGTGCCTATATTTTCCTATGCAACTATAAATATTGCCTTGGAAATCTTTGTGGCAATCCACTATATACTCTGTGTATTGCTCAGTGTGGTATGGACAGTTCTATAAATTAGCTTGAGAGGAAAGGGCTAGTAAATGTGAGTCATGGCAGCCAGTACTGCTATAAACAAACTTGGGTGGGCCCAGTGACATTTTGATGTTGTTCAGAATGTTTTGTGAGGTCACCTGTCCCATTAGATACATATTCTTACTAATGGTTTCTCTGCATCTTTTTTTCCTTTGTTGAGTGGAATCAAAAAAGAGGTAGAAAAGAAGGTGAGGTGTGGAGATGGGTGGGAGAAAGTGTCAGCACTTGCAATTAAATTTATTAACTAAATTACCTGAGGTACCAATAAAAGCTGTAATCATGAGCCCATCTAAAAGGCATTAGCTGTTTTACTACTAACTGGGCCCTTGCCAACAGGAAATGGAACCAGATGCTCCTGGTGGGTGCCAGCAGCTGTCTGGTAGCAAGAATCAAATAGATAGGACTGGGGTAGGGCATCTGGACCAGTGACAGAAGTGCTTTGTATTCACTGTGTACTTCTCTCAAGGAGTACCAATCCATTGCAAAGGCACATGCATGAACCCTAATAGAGCCTCCCCAGGGGAGATAGTCATAAAGGTAGGATGATGATTTTTATGGATGGAAAGAACTATAAGCAGAGAATTATAAGCGTGTGTCTTCCCAGGCTGTTTGTGACAGAATAAGTTATCAAATCTTAGCTGAAACATGCCTCAGGTTTTCCTTTTCCTTCCCTGTTCTCTGGCTGTGCGATCCTAGAAATTTTATGTTCTCCTTTCAATCTGTCAATGCAGGCATCCACTGAGCTGCTTGGGATAAAATGTCAATTCTGTACTCTAGACTGCTAAAATAATAGAGATAGCATGCAAGTATTGAAGTCCTTTATTAATTTTCTACATTAAAAAATGTGCTGCATGCTAAATACTGTTTTGGAGAGCAAAGAAAAATATGTCCCACACAAGGCTCCCAGTGTAGCTTAAAGCAATATTTATATTATTATATTGGGAAAATTTCAGTGGGTATGTACAGTTGGGTGTATGTGTGGTTGGTTAAGAAAGACCTCTGGGAATTAAGAGGAAATCAGGTCAAAGCTAGATCCGAAAGAACAAGATACCCAGGTAAAGAGTAGAGACAGTAGACGGTAACAAGTAGATGGTAGAATATGTTAAAGCCCTTAAAGGAAAAAGCTTTTGTCTTCAAGGACAACACATATTTCCAGAAATTAGAAGTATTTAAAGGGCTAGATTACTCTAGGCACATAAAAACTTCAAAGTACTTGTTTATAATAACTGAGGAAGACATTGGAAGGTCATTCTGCTTGAATTCTGGAATTGAGTAAAATTGGATTGGAGAGAAGAAATTGAGCAGGTGATAGCAGAAGTAATCCAGACTTGTGTCGATGAGAATCTAGCAGTGGGGATGGAACAACAGCAGTGTCTGAGAAATAAATAGAAATGCAATAATCAAGATCTGGAAATTGGGCCAGAGATTTAGCTCAGTGGTTCTGGCGCCTGCCTCGCAAGCACAAGGTCCTGAGTTCGATCCTGGTAACCACATAGAATGCTGGGCGTGGTGACTCACACCCACCAGCCATCAATACCACATACCACAGTGTCGGGCATGGTGGCTCATGCCTGTAATACCAGCACTTAGGAGGCAGAGGCAGAAGGATTGCTGAGTTCGAGCCTTGCCTGGGCTACACAGTGAGCTCAGGGCCAGCCTGAACTACAAAGCAAGACCCTGTAAAAAAAAAAAAAAAAAAGATTTGGAAATTGTTGAATGAGGGCAGGAAAGCTTTGAACTCAGATCTTGTCTGAGCTGATCTACCTCTGATTCGGTTTTCCTTTGGGATACAGCCATTGGACCCTTGTTCATGACCACTTGGGAATGCCAAGCCTGCATCTTTGACACATTTGTGCTATAGCATCTAGCACCTTTGTACTACATTATTTCCCACTAGCTGTTTACAGATCGGTATAAAAGTGGCACTCCGATTCTGATTACTATATTAGAAAACAGTACCTTTCCATTTCTTGGATATGAAAAGTTTATAGTTATGTTGCACAGCAATGGATAACCAATCATTTTTCTGTGATCAAATCTATTTTATGTGATTTTTCTATTGTTTTAATGTTTTAACTTTGTACAAATTCTTTGTCTAAATCAAGATCATTAAATAGTCACCTACAAGTCAGAGTAAATCGTTAGCACTCACTAAGGAATACATTACAGAAGCCTCTTGTTTCAAGTCATTCATCCATTTACTCTTTTATCCAGCAAAGCTGTTGGACACAAGGCACAGATTAACAATTTTTGTCTTTGAGTTGCAGTTAGGTGTCCTGAGAGACTGAATATAATTAAATATTTCTATATAATGGGGATGATAACAGAGTGTAACAAGAATATGTAAGAAAGTTTTATTTTTTTTTGAGAAGGGTAGGGGAAATTTTCCAAAAGGAGATACTTTTTCTTCTTCTTCTTCTTCTTTTTTTTTTTTTTTGAGACAGGGTCTTGCTTTGTAGTTCAGGCTGGCTCTGAGCTCACTATGTAGCCCAAGCAAGCCTGGAACTCAGCGGTCCTCCTGCCTCTGCCTCCTGAGTGCTGGGATGACAGGCGTGAGCCACCACGCCCGGCACTGTGGTATGTGGTGTTGATGGCTGGTAGGCGTGAGTCACCACGCCCAGCATTATATGTGGTCACTGGGGATCAAACTCAGGACCTTGCACTTGTGAGGTGAGTGCTAGAGCCACTGAGCTAAATCTCTGGTCCAAAAGGAGATATTCTTGACCTAGGTCTTGATATGACTTTATCAGATAAGAATAGAGGAAAATATTATAGCAGAATAAACAATGATGTGAAAGCTCTTCAAACATTTCAGTTGGGTTTTAGGTTCAGTAAAGGTGGATCAATTTCTGGCTGTATCCCGGCTTCCTAAACATGTAGGATTTTGCCCTGCTTGAGTGAAACTTCCTGTGTTCTTACAAGTAAGAAGCAAATGCATGAAATCATACAAGAGCATCCTAGATGTGTTCAGGG
The DNA here is from genome assembly GCA_004025085.1 of Thryonomys swinderianus. Lineage (NCBI taxonomy): Eukaryota > Metazoa > Chordata > Mammalia > Rodentia > Thryonomyidae > Thryonomys > Thryonomys swinderianus. Next base: position 18,311 of record PVIC010000486.1, on the reverse strand, counting down.
AACAGGCAACTTCCCTGTTGCAGGGGGGCACAGAATGGGCTGGCAGTGGTGGGGCATCAAGAGCAGCGATGAAGAGGAAAGTCCATTTACTTTGGGCCTCATGTTTAACTCTGTCTAGGTTTTAAAAGAACGACCAACTATGTTTTTATGGCAAGAGATATTTCATTTTCTACATAAGTTTTTTTAAACACAATAATGGTTAAAAATTTGAAAACACATTTCACTCACATTTTTGTTTTAAATTCACTTTATTATTCTTTTTCATATGGTAGCTCAAACACAAAATATAGTATGCATTTAAAAGCAATGCCAGGAATATCAGTATATCTATACCATGAGACAATACCACATGCTGAGCACCAGATACATAGTTCTCTGGCTTCCTGCACCACGAAGCAGATGACATATTAGGCCTGCCATGGTTCTATGTAAAACACTGAAGATTTTCAGGCCCTCCAGCCTTCAACAGTGTTAATGTGATGATGCAATTTGGCTGGGGATTCAGTACTGGTGTGTGTTCCAGCGGTTCCGGTGCACATCAGAGGCTGATTTCTGAAGTTGTTACAGGGAACTTTGGGATGGTATTTCTGATACTACTTTTCAGGAATTGCTACCAAAATTTATCATCTACTCCCATGATATATGGCTGAGAAGCTTTGTGCACTTAGTCTGTTAAGAAGAAAGTTGAAAGTACCTAGTGAATGATTGAGTTGTGACTAAAAATGGATTATTGAATAAATTTTTTTCCTTTCTTTTTCTTTTTTTTGAGACAGGATTTCACTTTGTAGTTCAGGCTGGCCCTGAGCTTACTATGTAGCCCAGGCAAGCCTCAAATTTACCAATCCTCTTGCCTCTGCCTCCCCAGTGTTGGGATTACAGGTGTGAGTCACCACACCCGGTGTTTTGTAAGTGCTTCCTGGGGATCGAACCTGGGACCTTGAGTTTGCAAGGCAGGTGCTGGAACCACTGAGCTAAATCTGGCCCATGAATAAAATTTCTAAGAATGCTTTCTGAAGCATTTCATACTCTTCAGAATGGAATCAAATGGAGTTAAGAGCCAGAAGAGAATGATACTTCACACAGAGACAAAAATGATTACACATGCAGTGTAAATACAGTTTTAAAGAGATTTTATTGAATCAATATAATTAAAAGAATCTCATGACCATTTCTGCAGTCCTCCAGCACCTCTTGAAGCACTCTTGGGCCTCCAGCATTTGCTGAAGATAAAAAAAAAAACAGTCTGTTTGCACTTTCATGTTATTTGTCGATGATATTACACCATGGGAAATATTCAAATTTTCATGACAACGCAATGAGTCTGGAGAAGGTAGGAATGTATCTGACATAACGGGGTATAATCAGTGTCTTTGTGGATTGTGAAAGGGTTGTCTGGTTTATATTCCTAGCAGGACATTATTTCATTCTTTCCCATTAATCGTTTTCAATGAAATGACTTCAGATGTAGCAGGGCATAAATGTATCTATCCATAGCATGCTTGCTAAATAATTCACTCTTAAGTACATCTTCATAGCTACATGAAGACTACTTCTTAGTGCATAATGGGTTTAAGGATAGGTCCACAGTTCAAAGGAAAAAGAGTGAATCTTGGTCTACATGTCTGCCCAAAGTTATAATTGGAGGTCCTATGTATAGAGCTTTCATTTCACATCATTGCATTTGAAGTTGATTGTTTCTGCTATCACATAGCTCAGTATTTGGCAATGGAACTGTAGTGTTTCTCTTTCTTAGAGCTCATTGATTTTTATCAGGAGGTGTTTTCTCTTAGTTGAGAAACTAAACATTTATTTTCATGGTCATGAAGAACCCAATTCAGGGCTGATAGTTATAAATGAGGTGTTTTGAAACTTACCAACAATGTCTTCAGTGGTTGATTGATCAAAATTCTAACAGGAGATTTGCAAATAACATGGTTTTGTTCATACTTCATAAAGATTACCAGTTAGTTCTTTCACATGCTCACCACACATGAAGGACAGAAACATAAGATGTACAATAAGCATAATCATCTTAATTTGGTTACTTTTAGTTATTTTTGCTGTTCTTTGGAGGCCTGCAAGAAATCTGCACACTTGTTGTATCAACCAGTATATAATAAGGAAGAATTTGTAAAGATTCAAGGAAAGATCTTGAAACAAAAAATTAAAATTTAAACTTACATTTTAAATGATGCATAGCAAATGTAATTATATCATCTGTATTTCCTTTTAATGAATGTTAAAATATCTCTAATATATTAAGCATGGTTTACTTCAATTTAATTGGTATAATTTGAATCTCATTTTAATCTGAAGACCTTTGGGAAAGGTTAAACAGCCTCTGTAGTGATGAAAGACAATCGGTGTTTAACCTGACTGAGGCTAAGTTGCAAATAAATAGTTAACCCTGGAGGTGGAGGTAGGTGCTAACATAGTGTGAAACAAGTTACCTGCAGATTCTCAAATAAGTAAAGATAAATATGTTAAAAATATGTGCCATTCTTGGTAGAGTGAATCTGAGTAAATGCATAACTTTGACAGAAAAAATGAAATAGGAAAAAGGAAGTAAATTTAAAGATGAATGGTATTTTCATTATAAAGAATATAGAGGATTCAAGTACAGACTAAGAATGCTAAAATTAACATTTTAATTTATAAAGACTCTGACTTATTTTATTATTTGTATTTATTTTAAAAATTATTTTATTATTTATGTTTAAATACTATTGCTATGTCAAAGAAATATAGAAAACTGATATAGTTCTGAAGAATAAGAGACCAGGGGAAAGGAAAAAGGAGTAGTTGAATGTTTTTCAGATATCAGCCAAACCTTGAACAAAGATACAGGAAACTTAAATTTGTGTTTCAAGTTTCAGTTCCAAACAAACCTCTTTCGAATAGACCATTTCTGAAGCACAATGATAATTTACTGGGGGAATCTCTGTCATGTAATTTTTTTTTTTTTTGAGACAGGGTCTCGCTTTGTAGTTCAGGTTGGCCCTGAGCTCACTATGTAGCCCAGGCAAAGCTTTAACTCAGCAATCCTCCTGTCTCTGCCTCCCGAGTGCTGTGATGACAGGTGTGAACCACCACGCCCAGCACTGTGGTATTGGTATTGATGGTTGGTGGGCGTGAGTCACCACACCCAGCATTGTATGTGGTTACCGGGATCGAACTCAGGACCTTGCGCTTGCGAGGCAGGCACTGGAACCACTGAGCTAAATCTCCAGCCCTGACATGTAAATCTTACACTGCTAAAAGGAAGATAAAGAACATTCCAGTCAAGGTTCTCTCCTAAAAACCTAACATCTTTAGCAAAGGAAGCTTTTCTGGAGTGAAGGGGGTATTTTATCTCTTGACTTATCTTGCTTGGAAATGTGATAATATAGAGCCTTACCTTCAGTTTCACAGCTACATAAAAACTACTTCCCAGGGCATAATGGGTGTAAAGATGGTCCACAATTGAAAGGATAAATAGTGAATCATGGTCTATATCTCTGTGCAAGTTATATTTGAAGGTGATATATTTAGAGCTTTCATTTTGCATTACTGCTTTTTTTTTTTTTTTTTGAGACAGGGTCTTGCTTTGTAGTTCAGGCTGGCTCTGAGCTCACTATGTAGCCCAGGCAAGCCTTGAACTCAGCAATCCTCCTGCCTCTGCCTCCCGAGTGCTGGGATGACAGGCGTGAGCCACCACGCCTGGCGCATTACTGCATTTTAAGTTGATTGTTTCCAGTGTCATACAAACCCAAGTTCTATTTTATATTTGCCTTCCTCTTTTATAATTGCTATGGTGATTTAATTTTAAAAATTGTCCAAACTTTGCAAAGAATTGTTTTTAGTATGAAAGGAATTAATATAATGTAGGATATATTTTATTATTACTAATAAAGAAAATTCTGCTTTTAAAAAGAAAAAAATGGGAGGAAAAAACTCATTTAAAACCGTGGTTCATTACAGTGTACTGGAGCAAATTACATACCCTCTCATCTCTTCCTAAAGGCAATCTTGATATGGTAGTGAGGTTCGTCTTGCTGTTTGGACAATGGACTATCATCAAACATGGCAAAAGAGGAGTTCGAATAGTATCTCTATGTTGTTCCCAGAGCAGCCATTGGGCAGAGAAAGACAAAGAGCCACCCACTGTCATTACTTGAGCTCACAGCCATCTTCCACGAAAGCAGAATGGCTCAGTGAGCATCCACCCACTGATGGGTGACTACATATATCCAGCACCAGCGGAGAGATCACCCCAATGGGTCCAGCTGGACTGATGACCGGTAGCATTGAGAGCTCAGTCTATGATGGTTTTCCTGCCACTGAAAATAGATGTAGTTTGTCATACAGAAAACTGGTAACTGATATAAAAACACTGGTGTTAAGAAATCAAACAAAAAACATAATATGTAACATTGGCTTTGAGACCATGTAGTAGGCAAGGGTGACAAAGAGATTGTTAATGAAATCTGGAAAAACAGAGGGAAAAACATCAAATTCTGAAAAAAAAAAAGCAATGATTTCAGGTATGGTGGCTCATGCCTATAATCCCAGTACTCAGGAGACGGAGGCAGGAGGATTGCTGTGAGTTCAGGGCTTGCCTGGGCTACTTAGTGAGCTCAGGGCCAGCCTGAACTACAAAGTGAGACCCTGTCTCAAAATAAAATGGTAAAAATGTTTTTGGAGGGGAGAAATGTGAGAATTCAAAGTTGGAAAAATTGTCACCAATGATACTTTTTAACCTTATAATTTATAATTTTGGGCTCCATATAATTTATAATTTTGGGCTCTTATAATTTTGGGCTTACAAAGAATGCGGAAAACATTCACTAACCACATAACATATTAGAATACTTAATTGAATTAAAGAGAAATACATTTAAAGTGCGATAAGAATTTAAAGAATATGCAAAGAAATAGGACTTACTAGGTCAGCAAATAAACAGTAAAACTGGACCATTATTCTCCCAAGCCTATAATGGTTTCAAACAAAATGAGAAATATCCTCTTAGGGGCATAAGTGTAACTACCATAGGTTTCTGTTAAAACTTCTAAAATACTTAAGACAATGCATAGTAGACACTAAACTAAGCCAAGGCTTCTCAACTTCAGAATTATTGATGTTGAGAATGGTCATTCTTGGTTGGGAGAGATATCTAGGTGTTGAAAGGGGGTTAGGGGTAAGCCTGGCCTTCTCCACTAAAGCCAAAAACTGTCCTAATTGTTACACTAAAGTGCATCTCTAGACATTATCCAGTGTCTCATGAAGAGCAAAATCACTCAGTGGACATCTTTCAAATCTTACAAAAAATTCTAAAGATTTCAAAACTGACATGTAGAAGCTTGAAAGGCAGGTGGTGAAGAAAAGTTTACTTCAAAGAGAACAGTTGGACACCTTCTATGGTAAAAGTAGCCCATTATCTGATGGATAGAAGGTCCGTATATTTTAAGGAATTTATATTAACAAATAACCATATCCAATTAAGTAATATGAGGACTCAAGTTGCAAAAATCTTCTGAGGTAAAAAAGATACTAAGTGCAAGCACAGGCTAATTTCACATCAAAGGAAAAAAGTCTAAAGCAGTGAACCCAAGAACCAGATGAAAAATACAAGCGCAGTGGACAATGGGAAGTGGGGGACTTGCCCTCATGCGGAAGAACTGGATCCACATATAAAATACGCTGCCCAGATGTGAGGGATTAGCAACAGACACTCTTCTAGACTTCAAAAAAATCTACAACAGGAATTTGTATCCCCCTGTTTTCCTTTCCTTTGAATCAAGGGATTCATTGCACATTACCCTGTCCCTACCACCTTACCAGGAGCTGAGCGTGAGGAGGACATGCTTTGATTTGTATTTCATAGGTCTCTAAATCATGACAAATGATACCAGAGCCTTCCCACTAACTGTGAATGTAGATTGCGTAGTCTTGGACTTTGAGGTTGAGACTCACGATACTCAGTTAGTCACGAGCATTTTGAAGATCTTGTTAAGAAATAAATTGGCTCTACATTATGACAGACGACTTGTCTTCATTTATTTATATTCTAGCCTTACGTGGCCTTCATCAATACTGAATACTGACCTGAGCACACAACTTATTTTGATTGTTAATATAATAGCAAATCTGCCTGACATCCACTGACCCTTTCAGAGGTCATCCCTGATGGGGACTTTCTCTTTCTGGATGTTCTTTGCACTTCTATATTTTCACTTGTGGAGATGCATGGGATGGTCTGAAAGACGAGGGAGGCTTGTGGCCTGGTCACCCTCGTCATCTCTGCCGACAATCTCTAGAAACAGGAGTGCTGCGAAACCAAACAGCAGTGGAACATGGGTAATTAGGGAAACCCAGAGAAAACAGGAAGAAAAATAGTTCAGGTTATCCCAAGTGAAATTACTGATTCAGGGCCAAATTTATGTTCTAAATCTGTAGCTGGTGTCTTAAACCAGTACCCTGGACAGCGATATGTGATGCTGTCATTGGTGATTTCCAGTGACTCTGTAATCTGTTGTTTGAAATTCATGATATAAATAAGGCAAGGATGTCAGATTTCCATGCACCTGTCCCCTTTGTGGTAGCATGCACAAAGCTTGTCCACAGTAAGTCTTTGATATACATCTAGTGAAGAGAAGTAGTGAGCAAACCATAGTGCTTTGTATGATAGTGTCTTCCACCACCAGTTTGTCTTCTTTGGTGACATGGAACAAAGTTTCACCTTTAGATTGAACCTATACGAATTTCAAATTGCTCACTCTCTCCTTTCCTACAGTCTATATCTAAGGGTACTTTTGTAGTTAAGGTAAATTTCTAGTAAAACCAGAAAAATTGTCTCAAGATCAATATGATAATATATAAGAAGTTGCTATTTCATGGAGATTTATTTTTAATCGTGAGGATGCCCCTCATTAACAAGATGATGGAGACAGAGCTCATTAGCATAACTACACCGAAAGGCGGCCCATGAGGGCAGCACCTCATTTTCATGTGGAAAGAAAATCGAAAATAGCAAAATGCTCAAGAGACTATGTGCATGGTTTAATCATAGGGCTCTGTGTGTCACTTTATTAATTAACATATAAATAGCTGCTATTTAAGTCTCTGTCTCTGGATGAATCATCAAGAGGCAAACCAAATGTATATTCCAATTAATGGGATTGCATGGCGCAATATTACACACAATGCGTGTTTTTATTAGGGCATTGGAAGTTGGAGGAAAGAGTGAAGACTGTTGTAAATGTCTGCCTCAGACCCACAGCTGATGCGTATGCGCTCAGATCCCTTTGGCTTCAGGTGCCTGGGGAAATGGGACGCGAAGAAGGACGGATGGTATGTGCTGTGTGACACAGTACGAAGCCCTTTCATTGTTCTTTTAAAGTTTTATGGCATTTGGTTTTACAATGTATCTTAGGCAGTAGCATTTCATTTAAGACAGGACTACATCTGACAGAAAGACACAAGTCAAGCCTATTTACATATAAAAATATGGCAAAGTAAATCCTCACTCTTACTGAAAAAGACCTTGTGGTACATTCTTCTCTCTTATTAAATATCAAAGAGCAAGTAGTTAAGTTCATATAACCATCCATCGAGAAATATATACATGTGTATATATGTACACATGCATGTATATGTATGTGTGCATGCATGGAGATAGCATACTGCCATGAACTCAAGATTATTTAAATTTTAACCAACCAAAACTTAACTTTCCTAGCTAAGAAAAATAATATGATGTGTCCAAAGAATTTTGTGCAGAAAAGTGTGGACAAAAAGTATGGGATATCATTAACTGAATAAAATTTGAATATTCAGTTAAACAATAATTAGCACATACAATAATTTTATAGCTATTTGAGTAAGTATATTAATTTCATGTAGCTTTAATGTTAAACATATAATTTTCACATTAAAATCTTGCATTACATTAATATGTGATTAACTTTTTATTAACTACATATTAGATTATGACAAAATATTCTGTTTTATAGCAGTATCTACAGTGTGTAGATAGTTTCCTACAATGTAGGAGCACTATATATCTAGAATTTCTTTAATATGTATAGTCTCAAATAATATTTTCCTAGATTCCACAATGGATCATATAAGTCTAGAATTAGCCAATATCCCTTAATTTGCTTATTAAATATTGCTTAATACAACATTATTAGTAAAAATAAATTTTTTCAATTAGTAAATGACACATTGAAGACTCCCTTATAGTCATATCTGGTTCAGAAGGAACTTTTAGGGCCACAAATCCCTCAGTACTGAATTGAATGTGAGGAAATGGAAGTTGAAATTTATTGCATGAGATGATATTGAAATGTTTATAACTTTTGGTGTATATCTTCCTCATCAGAAGGCAAGTTTAAAAAGTGAATAACAAGTGATTTCTTGATTAGTACTTGAATTTGATTCAGATATCAGCAACAATAAATGATTCATATCATCTCTATTACAGTGAACCCTCAGCATTTCATTTTATTGTAGTTATTTTAAAATTCTGGTGTCTAATGGCACATGAGACTGAGTAACTCAAGAGGTGTGTTATTTAAAAAGCCTTCTAATATTCATTCCATTAATTCCTGTAGGTCAAATTTTTAATGTTTCTGTTGAATTAGATGTGATTACTCTTACAATTATTTTTTATCTAGATATTCATATTACAGGTTATTTGGCAAAATATATATATGTTAAGAACTTCATGGTAGTTTTTCAGGTTTACTGATGTAAACTTTTTATTTCATTTAGTCTAATTTTCCAGTTGCTTCCACACATTACTCTTTTCTTCGAATACTTTGTATCATCATAAGAATCTTCAGTTCTACATTTATAAAATAATAATTTATTTCTAAAACACATGGCTCTTCAAACTCCACAATCATTCTCTGCAGTTAAGTGTTTTCATGAGTATGATTAGTGACAAACCTGAAATATGTTCTGCTTTTTTCTCCATTTTCTACGTGAAATTAAGTAAGTGGAAAACAAAAGACTAGACTAGGCTACTTTCTTTTCACCAATAAATACAGAGCAACGTCACTTTCATTGGTTGAGTCACACTATATTACAGCATCAATTATTGTGTATCAAACAAAATTGAAATTTGACCAACTATACTACACCAATGTTTTATATGTATAGTAACCATTTAAACCTCTACCCTAGTTAAATTTCTGTTGATGTATTGTTCATAGGTAAAATAATATCTTTGTATTTTATAATGAGAAAGGGGACAAGGAAGGCCAGAGCCTTGATCTTTTGTAGTCCAATATAAACCTAAGTCCATTCTACTTAGGCAGCAACAATAGTTACCTAAAGTTTATTTCCCAGATTTTAATGTACTTTCCTGGGATTAAGCATTATTGATATTTACTGTTGTGACTTTACCATCTCTCAAACTTATTTTCTTCATATGTGAATAGTAAGTTATATTCCAAAGGCAACACAAAATCGGTGATTATACATAAATTTTGGACAGCATCATAGACGTATTTGAAACGATAGCATACACAGTGTGGTACTAGTTTATGTGTAAAGTACAAAAATACCTAGCCTGAGGAAAATAGTCCCAGGTTAATTCTAAAACATGTTTCTATTACTGTTAAACACTCTGGTAGAAAAGTAATGTATGTTAAGAGTTGAAACTAAATGAACAAATTCTATAGTATCATCTACCTGGTTTCATGATGCACTGACTTGAGAAAGAGTACCACAACCTCACTCGGCACAGAAAATATGACTTAGCTCCTCCTTTACTTGACATAGACATGAGTCTTTGCTTTCTTCTGCCTAATAAAAATATCTTCCATCTTACTGTGAGCCACTAGAGGAAGCTAAGTACAAATTCTTCATTTTCAGTGTCTCCGCACTTTGTTATATTCTATTTTAAACATTTCCTTTTCACTTCTTTTCTCTCTCTTGCTCTTCAAGAACATGTGGAGGAAATTTATGTCCCCAACAAGAAAGCAGAATACAAAGGATTTTAATATGCGTGGCAATAATCCAGACCCAATATCACGATAATGTGCTTTTTGTAATGAGTTTGGTTTTCTTAGCTCCTTATCACTTTATTACATTAATTTTATTATCCATCAAATACTTTTGTAGACTTTAATGGGACACAATGTGACCCAAAGATCTTTGGTCTATTTGTGAACCTGGGTATCTAGAGACAGGTGCCCAATCCTAGGCAGAAAATGCTGGAAGCAGCCTGTTAAAGCCCCGGAGTTTATATTTCAGAATCTTGGGAACTGAGTCATGATCTAATGTGTACCAGACCCTTCGGCAGTTCTATGTGAGTACTTCACACAATATTCTACTGATCACAGGAGTAATTATTAATAGGCCCTTCTCTTTGGTAAGCATTGTTGTCAGTAAATATAAAGATGTGAAAGACTCATATGTTTTGTCTGTAGCCAGGAAATCTCATTTGGAAATTTACTATATCCTGAGGCTTTCTGGGCTGAGATTCCATTAAATCTTTACTGCACTAGAAGCAAATTATTTTTTTAATATTCAATGACTAGTAGCATCATTATGAACTGCTGTATAATTTGATATTGAATGTAAGGTGTGTTTTACACATTTTCTGTACTTTATAAATCATTAACTATTCTCTGGGTCACACACATATTTTTGTTTAAAGCAAACTTTGGAAAAAAATGAAAACCTATGTTAAGTGACATTGGATGAGGAAATAAACTATCATCATGAATGAACACAAGAAATAGATTATTTAAATTTTAATGTATTTAGAAGAAATATTTATATTTAGTACCCTTCCTAATTTCTCCACGGTCTTAGTTGCCTTAAACATATCACATTTCTCAGGTAGTACTTATTTTGGACAGGTACATTTAGTTATAACTTCAGGAAGAATAAGATAAAGAAATATGCCTGCTTTATTCCATAAGCAACAGTCCAAGCAGCAGGTTGGATGCCATGAATAGAAAAATGAGACTGTATGGCCTCTGCCATGGTGTTGCTTCTAATATTACAGTTGAGAAAAAGAATGGTACACACCTTACTGTAGAAGGTGTTAAAAGTAATGTCTATGTCAATACACCAAAATGGTAAGGTGGGGAATGAGAGAGAAATATTTATAAAAAAAAGATAGTTGGAATTTATGAATCAAATTGATAATGGTAATGTTCAGAAATGTTTAAACTATACCTAACTGTACCTAACCAAGCTTCAGATAAATGCTTAAAGAAAATGTGACAGACTTATGCACTGGAGTTCTTTCAGTCATGAAGAAGAATGAATAGTGTCCTTTACAGGGTAATGGACTGCTCTGGAGATAATAGTCACTGGGTCTTGTATCAACTTCATATCTAAACATTCTCGATACATTTAATGGAAAGAAAGAATGTGCATTGAATTCTCATGTAATTATCTGAAGGCAATCAAGGATATCCCAACTTCATACCTTCTTCCAAACCAGCTCACAATACCTTCTTTTATACCAGCTCACAGAAGAGAAAATCATGTAAGAGATACCCTTCTTATGTGTGCAGATGCTCTTGATTTCTGGACTTCATTGTTAGCTTTGGAGATGCATTAAAAATGCAAGATGTTCATTCATTGGCTGGTGAGTCCACCCATGGTGTTGAAGAAGAGATTTCTGTGCTAACATTACCCTGATAGTATTGGACAAGAAAAATGATATTCTTCTTATTTCTTTAAAAGGCAGCAAACATAAAACAACAAAAAAATTACCTTAAATAGCCAACAAAAATGATCTTCTTTCAGTTTTTCTCATTGTTGTTTGCTTTTTGCATAGGTTAACTTTGTTAATTTAATAGGTGATGGAGTAAATAAATTTATAACATTTATAAATAACATAGTCAGGGTCCCAATAAAAATTCAAATTCGGCTATCTATACTAGAGGCTGTATAGACACAAACCACCACAGTTTTATGTATCTTCTTTTTTTCTTTTGAAGAACCTAAAGACACAATATCTGACATCCTCAAGGCTTTGACGGTTCAGTCGGTGTTGTGGAGACCCTGCACGTCAGAGCCACACCGGAATCGTGACTGAACGGTTGCCTGCCTCTCAGGAGCTTTGAGAGAATTTCATCAGCTGCCCGAAGCCTCAAGGAAACTACGGCACACTGCCAAGAATTTGTGCTTAGAAGTGACTTATTTATGATTTATCTGAAAGTAAGAATTCTAGTGGTAGGAACGTAAAACACTCTCCTGGGAAGCAATATGGATTGTGGAGTTAAGGCAACAGTGAACAAGTTCAGGGACACTGCCACCCTTGGGTGATTTATTTAGTGGTTTCATTACCAAATTTTATTTTGTTTCTGTCAAAAAGTCTTCTAAACCTCTAGGTATTTACATTTCTCTTGTAAGATCATAAAGGCAGCAAACATGCTTACAGTAGTTGCTGGAGTTGGTGCTAAAAGCTGTGATTTAGAGAAACAATCAACATTTAAATGGGGGAAATTAGAACATAAAATAACTTCTTGCCACATAAATTATTTTTATGATGTACTACTGTAGCTGTGTTATGCAGGGGCATGTTCTCATTTAAAATTGGGTTGCCTGAGTATTGTTTATGCCTTGACAATGTGAGTCATTTTTTGCTCTAAAACGATCTTAAACACTTGTTGCATATTCTATAGGTACATTCAACAGAGCTTTTTATAATGAAGTATTGACTAAAAGTTTGCAAGAGTCACTATAAATTTGTGCCTGTGCCTCTTTCCGAGCTCCTGTATTTCCACGGCCTCTAGGCATTTAACTCGGTAGAACAATGAGAACGGGTGGTGAATGACTGGATTCCAGGCTAGTGCAGAGGTGAAATAATGCAATGCTGACAAATGCTTCGTGCTAACTGTTGCTGCATAATAATAATATAGCACAGTTTGTTAACATTACAGTTCCAATAACTTTACTTTCTTCCTGTGGTATTTTTTGAACTTATCTCTTGTAACAGAATTTATGGCTCTAGTCCCAGTTAAAACTCCAGCGGCCTCATTTCACATTTCCTAGATGAGCAGTTACTGCATCAGAAACACATTCAGGCTAAACCTCTCTCTACTCTCAGGTCCTAATCAGAGGTCACTGGAGCATTGTTTAAAGTAGTTTCATTAATGAGCAGACTGCAGACACAGTGCATTGTGAATATATTTAAGCTATGGTTGAGCCATTTGGAGAAGGCCTACAAATAAGAATTACATAGAACAGTGTGAGGTTTTGATACCTTGAGTTTATCACCTTATTTTGGAATTAAAGTCTGTTCTATATTCTGGTGTCGGCCCGAGTCTCAACACAGTATTTAAATTGTTTTGTTATTTTCTTTGTCTGTACCTCTCTCCCTCTCTTGAATATGTGGAGGGTATGTTTTAAAACCTATACTACTTTCTAACCATCCCCAAACTTGTTCTTCCTAACGAATTCTTCAGCAATAGTAAGATGATATTTGGCAACTGGAGGCTTGAGAGACAAGAGACGAAAACGTTGGGCTTTTGTTACAAGCCTGCCTCTTATCTCCACCCTCCTCTTGGGCTGAGTGTTGCCCAGGAAAGTCTAACTTTGCCCTTCAAAACTGACCTTGCTGTTCCTGTTTTATGGTTCCAGCAAGTTGGTTCATACCTCGATCTGTGGAGTGATAGCATTACTCCCTGCGCACCTCGGGCCTGCTGCTGGGTGACGGGCTTCTGCACTGTACAAGGGGAGGCCGGGTCCAGAGTGGGAACGCCTGTGAGCCCTGAAGCTGGAACTCGTGTCCGGGAATTAATTTTAATACCGCACAGCCCATCACACCCACCTGTGCACAAGGGAACCCCGGAATTTTAATACTGGATGCTTCTGGAGTCACTTGACTAGTCTGACTGCTTAGGGCCGCGCTCCTTTCTGAGTATTAGCAAATGTGCAGTTTGGTAGACAAACCCTGCAGGCGGGCCGCATACCTAAATCAGTGTGCATCCGGGTAGTTACAGGAGGAAGGCCGTCATCCAAGGGAAAGCAAGGGAGAGCTCCCCGAGCAGTGACCGCGCTCAGCAAGGAGGGCGTGCGGCCTCCAGTCCGGTCCCGGCCTGCTGACACCAGCCTCCTCCCCACTCTGCTTCCACAGCCGTTCAGCTTCTCCTTGAAGAATAAAAACAAACTCCTCAGACTCCAGAGGTGAGAAATTTGTCAGTGGTTCTGTCAGCTGTGTTGGCTCCCCTCATGTCTGCTTTTGCATTTTAATTAGAGAAGGTCTTTGGAAAATATGAAGGGAAAGATATATGAGCAAAACACAAGTTAGAAACATAGAACTGTAAAATAATCATATTCCCAGTGAGAAAAGGAATCGGAGTATCCACAAATCAGTGATGTGAGTGTTTCCCGTGTTTAATCATTGATTTTTTTCTTAAGCAATTCTATCTCTTCAATTTCCTCTTTCCTTTTCCTGTGTACCTTGTCGTTGTTTCAAAAGATCTAGTGTAATTTTGTGAATTTGGAAAACAACATAAATGATGGGTTATTTGTACAAACAAACCCATGTTACTGCAAAGTTAGAAATAGCTTATGAATGAGTTTGATTTCTCAAATTTCCTTCCTGATGTGACTGGTAATTGTTCATAAGTAATAACTTACTGTTTTCTTTTCCAAGAGATTTGTGGCCGTTGAGTAACAATCATGGACGAATAAACCCAGCAGTATTGCACTGTCCCACCCAGCAGAAAGTAACTGCAGTATTGATTTCCAAAATCTGCAGTAAAGCTTTGCTCAAGGTCCCTGGTTTGATCCCTGATAACCACATACAACAATACTGGGCGTGCTGGCCACGCCCACTGGCAATCAGTACCTCATACCACAGATGCCGGGCATGGTGGCTCACGCCTGTAATCCCAGCACTTGGGAGGCAGAGGCAGGAGGATTGCTGAGTTCTAGGCTTGCCTGGGCTACATAGTGAGCTCAGGGCCAGCCTGAACTATAAAGTGAGACCCTGTCTCAAAAATAAATAAATAAATAAATAAATAAATAAATAAATAAATAAATAAATAAAACTTGCAAGGGTAAGGCACTATTTATACTGCTTACTATAATACTGACATTTGACATGAGACATTAAAACACAATAAGGACACCAATTTCTATGGTTTTTAAAACACTTCATATCAATAAAAGTATGGGTTGTAGAAAAAGCATAAGACTTTTCTTGTTGGGTTTTAATTTAGTCTAGGATCTTGAGTTTTGTGGGTTAAAATATAAAATTTTTAAACAGCCAGACTTTTAATTTATTTATTGACTTTTAAAAAGTCTGCTGTCTAATTGGAGGACATCAATATTCAAGAAACAGAATTTAAATCTTCACACTGGAAACTTGTGTGGGTGCCGTTACTGCTAACATTCATTGCGATCTGATGCAGCCATGTACCGCAGAAGGAGTTCACAACCACTGGAGGTCACACCCTCAGTGGAGATACCATGTAATTACACTCTCAAATGATGGGTTGAACATCTTAATGTAAGTCCTATCCATGCAACTGGCCCCATGACAAAAGTATCCAACCAGAAAGCACTTTCTCATTAAGTGACATATAACTGGTGTGTGTGTGTGTGTGTGTGTGTGTGTGTGTGTGTGTAATTTTTGTCAAAAAATTTTTGTCAGAGTAGGCTACTTGCTGTACCAATCCAATAAGATGATTAGCATAAGAAACATGTTACTTGCTTACATAATTGTTTATTATCAATATGCTTAGTTGAGTATCTTTCCTTCAAATTGCCACTGGTTGTCCCAAACTCTATGATCTTCCTTCTTTCCTCTGTTGAGTTTGAAAAATGTTGTATTAAACTGACAATCAATTAACCCAGGCTATTAATAGTAGGAAGACTGAAAATTGAAACTGTAACTATAAATGTGTTTCCTTGTAGGATGGAGTGAGGAAATAACAGGGGGAAACCTTCATAGTTCATGCTTTTGGGCCATGTAGCAGCTGACCACTGTTGTAATTTTATTATAACTGTTGTATTTAATTTTTCTTGATCCACTCCATACCCTGCCCTGTGCCGTGTCAGTCTTTATCAGGAGACTTTTCTCCTTAAGCAAGAGAAAGAGCCTCCATACTTTATCCTTTCTTTCATCCTGAAAATATAGTTCCATCAAATTATTTTGCTCTTTACCTAAAGGCAATGAGACAGTTGTTTAAAATACGAATGTTCTTCCAAAGTCAGCCAGAGCAGTTACATATCATTTAAGCATATTCTTTTATTAACATGCTTTGCATTCGCTTTTTATAAAGGAGTTGATACTATGGTTAAGAAAAAAACCTCATTGTTTGGAATCTTCACATTAAATTTAAACTGATTTTAGTAACTTGGATTAGGTGATCTTAAGACTACATATTTCATCTTATATCTCTGCATTTCTTCCTTCCAAGCGAGGAGTGAGATGCTGTATTCATTTTGTCACACTAATAAAGGCTGAAGATTGTTCTCTCTCTACCACTACATGAGGGGTCCAAATTTCTTAATAGTTCTGGGGTGCCCACACAGATTAAGGTTGTAGAGGATGGATTCATGAACTATAAAAACCCTTTATATTCTGTTTGGGGAACTTCAAATGTATCTTTGAACAGATGAAATTTACATGGTTGTCAGGTAATATAGTCTATATACTTTACTAACAAAGCAAAAAGATACACTGCCTGAATTTTGAATTGCTCATTTACCAGATAATGTAATTGAGAAAGCTCTCTAATGTGCCTTCATAGATAGGGGTGTGCTTTCTAGTGAGGTCAGGACAGGTTAGTACTTCCAGTGAATCTCTGCTGCCTACAATAAAATATTGGAAGAATAAGACAAACCTGTGATGGGTTAGTGGCAATTGCAGTAAAAGTGTTGGAAGAATCTTGATTACTTGAAAATGTAAAATATACAGGGATGATATTTATAGCAACTTTGTTACTTTTTATCAAAATATCTGCACAGTTTTAGCTTGATATATACAGCTAATTAAATCATATACTTTATAGTACTAACCATGAGATAAACATTCATCATTTTCCAATAAAAAGTCCTCATGAATTCCCAATTCTTATATTGCCAAGGCTTATTCACTTCTCTTTAAAATTCTAAATTTCTACACCTATTGCTTAAGCATGTTAACCATGATTGGGAGTTTCCATTAGTGATGTAAATTATTTGAATTATTTGTAGCATGACACACAATATTTGTTTTATAAATATTTGATGCATAAAGTTATATTTGTCAAATAGTATTTAGGTCTGTGGTTAGAATCAATTAAACCTTAAGTGAAGCTAGGGATATCAGAGTGATCACATTTACTTTGAGTTTGACTAATAAGAAACATGACATAATACTTGTGTTTTACTGGCAGCATTCAGAAAAGTCTGAAATATTCCAGAAAAGTTATTAATGAATGGATATTCACAGCAAGAGAACATGTTTCAAAATATAGGAGAGAAGAGAAATAACAATAAAATCATACCATAGTAAATTTTGATAATGTACATTTTGCATTTTCAACTTATGTTTATGATTTTAAGCTTCTGTTCAAATTTCTTTTCAAGTTTTCTAGCAAACATTTTTATCTAGTAAAAACAGCTGCGCTCTTCAAATGTAAGTACTTCTTTGTATTTTGAGCTCAGTATTAGTATCTATATGAAGTAGAATATTTGCCTAGGGTGCTTGAATTAGTGTATTACAATAAATCCTGTCTATGCTCTGTGGATGCAGCTTGTAGAATGCCAAGATTTACTTGTAGTTCAATATAAGTTGTACATGAAAATTATTTGTGTGGGGAAAATGGAATTCTGCCTCTGGCACTATTCTACAATAATAATGCAAGTTTTAAGGTATGCCTCTCTTTTATGGTGATTTCAGTGGCTAGTGAGTTAATTATCAATATTTGTTTCATATGGATAGAACTAACCATGCTGCAAAACAAGTACAATTGTCTCCTAGATTTGCACAACAAAAATTGTGCTCTAGGAGAGGGAATGATATGCTCGTTAGGACGGTTTGTGCATATCTACTGTTGTTCATTACCTTGACAGCTTTTGCTTAGGAGTAAAATCAGAAAGGACATTTCAATGTTTATTTTTCATTTTTAATAGCAGGACAATGCTTATCTTCCTGTTTTCTTATGAGTCATTAAAGTGCTGAAAGCTCTTAAAAGAATCCTTATGTCTACACAAAAAGTAATATGACACCAAGTTTATAGCTGGTAAGAAATGAACAGATTTATGACTAAAGGAAATATAATGCTGATATGGCTATTGTTTGCTTGTGTCTCCTCTCTTTAAAAAGTGTGACAACATTAATCTCTGTTTATATGGAAAGTCA
>PVIC010000485.1:55401-121941 GCA_004025085.1 Thryonomys swinderianus | reverse complement strand
TTTTTTAATTGAATTCTTTATTGGTACAATTTATATACATCTCAAAATCACATATAACATTGGGAAATTTGTACCAGTATATGCCACAAGTTAATTCTCATTTTTACCCATATCCCTACCCACTCCCCCCTCCTCCCCCCTTTATACATGCTCTTTTATTTTCTTTCTGTATCATATTTATTCCTTCCCCTTATCATATTCCCACACCAAGTTTCCTATAGAAATATTCCACTCTATAAAAGCTGTCCTACTTTCTAGAACTCATTTGCATCTACAGGTGTTCATGCCAAAGAGAAGATCCGGGAATTGTGTATCTGTGATCTATTGATTTCACTTGTTAGTATACCCTCCAGGTGTCTCCATTTGCACCTAAATGGATCGATTTACAAGCCATTTTTAATAATGGGAAATTTACAAAATGCAGCCACTTTAATAAAACTAAAAGTCCATTGAGTCTGAATAAATTATTGAGAAATGCTATGTATCAGAAACTGTATTAAATACTAGTAAACTAAGAAATAAGGCATAACAGGGCCAGAGATTTAGCTCAGTGGTCCTGGCACCTGCCTCGCAAGCGCAAGGTCCTGAGTTCGATCCCGGTAACCACAGACAATGCTGGGCCTTGTGACTCACGCCCACCAGCCATCAATACCACATACCACAGTGCTGGGCATGATGGCTCACGTCTGTAATCCCAGCACTCGGGAGGCAGAGACAGGAGGATTGCTGAGTTCGAGGCTTGCCTGGGCTCCATAGTGAGCTGAGGGCCAGCCTGAACTACAAAGCGAGACCCTGTCTCAAAAAAAAAAAAAAGAAATAAGGCATAACTAAGAAATAAGCTAATGTGCTAATTTAAGAGACATAGATTAGATAAAAAATTATTAGTGCTTTTTATTAATGAATATAATAGGCTCAGAGGTAAAAGTTTAGAAAATAAAATGAATAATTCAGTCAATGACAGAGATGGCGAGAATGCTGCATGGAAATACTAATATACACCTTGAAGAGTGATTGGAGCCCACCGGACAGGGTTAGAAAGAACATCAGAAGCAGAGAAGGGACCATGGACAGTGACAAAAGGTCACTGCAGAAGAATAATGAGATACAAAATACATCATGTAGGTAGAAGATAATTATTTTACTTATTAGGAAAATATTATTTACTAATATTTTACTTATTAGGAAAATATGTTTTACCTAACAATATACTTAAAAGAATCATTTGTGAGTTTGAAAAAGTTGAAGAAACATGGTTATAAGGAACTAAAAACCATCTGAGCCAGACAAGGTTTAATTAGGGATGACAAACCATTAACATAGCATGCGGCAGTTTCTGGTAGGAATAAGTTATACATGATTAGAAGAGAATCTTGAGGGGAAAGGCACAGAGACAGGAAACAAAACATCAGAGAACACTCATTACTGAAGTCTTTTGAAGCTTTGGCACAGGTAGACACATTGGAACTTACAAGTTAGCCTAAGAGGCCAAGTATGTCTAGCTCCCAAAGCGGAACCACAAGGGACACAAGGGGAAGTATGACCCTTTGCAGAGTTACTCAGTTCTCTGAATTCATGGCTTTGTTTAAACTCCAGGCAAATAGCAAGTGTGCAGGGGGAAACAGGTGTATCAGGCTTATTGGAGGAACAGATTTAAAGTCATAATGTGTATGTAGTATTATATGTTAATTAAATATAATACTATATATTATGTGACTCATATGATTGTGTAAATAATTTACAAATTAGACTTACAGTGGCCACTTGCAGAATCAGGAGGAAAAGAAGGCAAAATAGTCACTTGCACACTGGAGAGCCAGAGATTCCAATCACATGTCAAAGGCCTGGAACTCCCTGCAAAAGCTAGTGTGAGTCTGTGTCAGAAAATCAAAGAATCCACGTTAGGAGGCTGAAGTCTGTGCTAGAGGCCTATGGAACTGGAGACAAAGGTCCAAAAGTGGTAGTTTAGAATGGAACTCAACCAAGGAGATAAAAGAATACTTCTTTCTTCTTTCACTTATCATTCCACCTAGGCCACAAGCTTAGGTGTTAGGTGCAGCCTGTTTAACCATCTGCCGTCATAGCCAGAGCTTTGTTAATTTACTAGGTGTTTCTTACTGAAGTCAAGGTGATGTATCACAGTTAACAATCCTACAAGGACATGCTGGAAGCTATCACTGTAGCCCTGTGTTGTCACACCTGACCACTGTGTCCTTCAGAAGGGAAGGGCTGTTTCATCCTTCCTGCGATGCTCCTTCACTCTTACCTTCTAAATTTGACATAGATTTTGCTTTGAAGAGTTCTACCTTTGGACCAGCAAAAGAGATATTTCTTGGAAAATTGTTTTCCAGATTAATTATCTCAACAGAGTAAAAACCACTACAACATACGCATGACTCTTGCATTAAAACATTACCTACTGGAGAGTCCTTGGATATATTGAGCCTGGGTAATAGCAAGGTCATATATTTTGATTTAGAAAAGGAAACTGATCATAGTGCTGAGAGTGTATTGGTAGGAAAGTAATTAAAAAGTCAAACAGGATACTTTTCTGTCTGACAGGAAATAATTGTATGACTGTGAAGTAAGGAAAGGATGCTGAACCGTACTTCCTTTATGTCTGTAGCTCCTTTACCAGAGCCGGCACATAGCTGAGGGTATGGTCAGTTGTAGAGCGCGTACCCAGGATGCATAAGTCAGTGGGTCTTGTTAACTGAAAAATGACTAGGACTACCCCATTATATTTTAATTGCTTCCTTTCTATGCACCCTTTTATTTACTTCATGGTGCCATTTTGAGTTCTGCAACAGTTTATCATAAGGATAATATTGTCAGCATTTTATAACATTATTTTAAAAATAGATGTTCATGTCTTTATTATCACCCGCAGTTGATTACACTGAATTTTATTGTATTACATAAAAGTAGAAACTGTTAGTGAAAGGAGAAAAGGGCCAGGGCAGATAAGAGGTCTCTGTGTTCAAGGCACCTCTCTTCACACGGTGTCACAATGTTTCCTTCTGCAGGCATCATTAAACCGCTGCCTTAGATAGTTAAATAAAAAATGTCAGCCTATGACATTTATACTTAGAAGTTCTAGGACTAATTTTGTAAAAGAAATACTTGTTAGTGTGATGATGGATCTCTCAATTCATTAGGATTAGCTTTCTGGATCTCATTCACTTTGTGTACTCCTTGGCAGTTTCCAAAAAGGAAAGATACATATTTGCCATTTATTTTTAGAGGGAATTAGAACTTTGATGCATCCAAATGAATTAAATTAAAGGATGGCAAGTAAAACCAACAATACAGCTAGAATTGGTTAGTGAGTCATATAATAGGAAAATTATGTCTCATTGCATAACTTAGGATTCTTTATAATGGTGAATGATATAAGATATGAAATAGGAAAACATATCTACATTGCAATGCATTGTAATCCTGTGATACACTGAACCTATCAACAGTATATGGTACTGTGAATACTACTATTAGAGCCAGGTATATACAATTTATATTACAGTAATAGATGAAGAGTCTATAGTACTAGAAATTTTGAGTAGCCTGTTATGATTTTATTTATTTAATCTAATAGAAAGGATAAAATATTAAAGATTTCTAAGAATTCTTTTGAAGCTTCCTATAATTTATCATGCCTACAGTTGCTCTCTATTTTTCATATACAGGACACAAAATATTTACCAAAACGTTTTGTTAAAGGAAATAGAGCATGGTTTCTCATAAATTGAGCCAAGTACATGATCATCCACACTGAGAGGAAGGTACAACTGCTACAGCTGAAAATTCTCACCATTTTTGTTGAACAGGTACTGTATGTTTGCATCTTGCACTTCTCTATTTCTGAGTTATGCAATTGAAAACAGTCTTTGCCAAACACTACCCAAAGTAGGTCTTCAATGAATTTTTTAAGAAATGTTTCATGAACATTTGAGGGCAGACAAGGGTACTTTTATTATGTTTTCTTCCTGCTTCTTCTTACCATTTCCAGGAAATTGTAGTTCTTATTTTATTTTTAGATTGCTGTTAAATATTAAGTATGTTACTATGTAGGACAAATTCGCTAAATATTACTAAATATTTTGACATTTACCTTAACCAGACAAAAAAGAGTGTAAAAGTCTAAAGACCATGGCTTCCCCTTCATTTCCAAGAATGTTCTTTCATGTCAAAATGAGAAGCTTTGCCAGCTATAATTATTCATAATATATCATTAAGGAAACATTTTAATGCATCATTGTGTAAAATATTTTAAAATATAGTGAAGATGAAATAATTATGGGAAATGAAGGCAAGTGGCGAAGTGAAAAAAATGGTATACAATCTACTCAAGTTTAGTTGGAAGATTTGCTAAGGCAGATTATATATTACAAATGCAAAGGGGTTGGGTGAAAGAAGCAGCAAAATGACACCTGATTGTTGTTTAAAAATGAGCAATTTCAAGTGTATAAAAATATCAAAAACACGTACATCCAAACTTTAAGTAGATTTATTATAAATGACCATCTAGCTGTGCTTTTGCTTAAATGAACAGTTGAGAAAATAATGGAACAATATACATGGAACATTGATCATACTCCAAGCATAGCTGAAGCATCAGATATAAGAATATGAATGAAATCAAGGAACTGTCCCATATGATGACAATAATCAAATATGAGATGCATTTGGGGTAAAATAATGGTCATAATTCAATAATTCCCTTTTCTATTGTTACATATGTAATTTCATTTAAATACCATCATGATCAAGATACATAAATATTCTACAATCACAAAGAACCTCTTTTTACTACAAAATTGAATTTTTATATGTTTTCTTTCTCTCCATAATAGATAATCTCATAAACTACTAATCTTTTATTGTTTTATAGTCTATGTACAGCCCTGTTCATAAGTGGAGTTACAATGTGGCCTCTGGCCACTGGGTTTTGCACATAGAATAATGGGTATTATTCTCTTTGTCTAAGTTGTATATATCAATATTTAGGCTATTTTATTGAAAAGTGGTATTTCATGTTATGAAAGTTCCATGATTTACTTAACTATTCACTCCTGAAGAACATAGGACTTTCAAGTTTTGAGCTTTTACAAGCACAGATGCTGTCATTAGTCATGTACAGGTTTTGTTGTAAGCATATGTTTTTAAATATGTGAGATAATACCTAGAAATTGCTGGATTGTGGGGTTCTTGTATGTTTAGCTTTTAAAAAAATTGTGAATTTATTCAAGTGACTGTACTATTTTAAATGACCAGCAAAGGTGTCTGATAAATTCATTTTCTCCTTATCGTCACTAGTATTTGGTTAACTTATCTAACAAGTATACAGTGATATTGCATCATTTAATTTAATATACATTTCACTAAAGGCTACTGTTATTAAGCTCCCACTTCTGTGCTTATTTGTCCTATATATCTTCTGTGAAATATCTCTTCAGATTTTTTACCTATTATTTGCTTATTGCTTCCTTTACTGTTGTTTGAATATTTTTCATATATTCTACATATAAGACCTTTTTCATCATTTCTAATTTGAGAATATTTTTTCCCAGCCTGTAGCTAGTCTTGGACTCTTCTAAAAATTCTTTTTTTTCTTTTTTTTGAGACAGGGTCTTGCTTTGTAGTTCGAGCTGGCTCTGAGCTCACTATGTAGCCCAGGCAAGCTTTGAACTCAGCAATCCTCCTGTCTCTGCCTCCTGAGTGCTGGGATTACAGGCATGAGCCACCACGCCCAGCACTGTGGTATGTGGTGTTGATTGCTGGTGGGCGTGAGTCTCCACGCCCAGCATTGTATGTGGTTTCCGGGGATCGAACTCAGGACCTTGCACTTGCAAGGCAGGTGCCAGAACCACTGAGCTAATCCTCCAGCCCCTAAAAATTCTTTTAAAATTTGTAGCAATTCTGTCAGGCGTGATGGCTCATGCCTGTAATCCCAGCACTTGGGAGGCAGAGACAGGAGGATTGCTGGGTTTGAGGCTTACCTGGGCTACATAGTGAGCTCGGGGCCAGCCTGGGCTATGGAGCAAGACCCTGTCTCAAAAAAAAAAAAAAAAAAAAAATGGAGTCTCTCTGAGCATGATCCTATTCTTGTAAAAATAGATATAAAGTACCTTACTTCCTTTCTGGTTTGGCATATGTGAGAATACCAGCAGAAGACGTTCACCTGGAAACCAGGACCTGGCCGTACCAGCCATCAGCCCTGTAAGCACCTTGAGCCTGGAACAAATGGTTCTGGAACTGCAAAGGTTAAAATTTTGTTAGTTAAGCCACCCAGTCATTCATATAAATTAAGGTATTACAATTTTTGAAACTATTTATGATTTATTTAAGTACAAATCTACTGGAAGACATTAAATTTAATATTTCACAGTCAAAAATCAATCTTGTAAAGAAAAATCCTTGTTTATAGACTTTTAGACAGAAATATTAAGTATTTTGAAAGGCATTGGTTTGTTTGTAAAAGCTTTTACTTTTTAAAATATTACAGCCTCATAAGTTTCAAAGATGACAATATGCAGTCATTTGACTTTGTGTATTACAGTATCTGTCCCTTAATTTTTCTCACTGGTGATAGCCTCTGTGCAGCTAGATGGTATAATATCAAAATCAGAAAGTTAGCACTGATATATTCTACTTACTATAGACTTTAAAAATTTTCATGATTTTAAGTGTTTCCACACACGTGAAATTTAACTCAGCTTTATTGCACGGGTACATCTGGGTACAGATGCCAAGGTCAAGACACCGAGCTATTGTGCTCACTTCACAGCACAGACCTTCACCTCTCTCTCGGTCACCACATATGTCTTCTTTACTGTTTTCTGTATCTGTAGTTTCATCATTTTGGGTATGTTTCAAGAGAATAGGAAGATACATCACAGAGTGAGAGACATTTCATAAAGAAATTGGTACCTGAAATATGCAAAACTCACATACAGCTCAAAAAGAAAAAAACAATCCAGTTGAAAAATTTACCTTTAATATACACTACACCAAAGAAGATATAAAGATGGTAAACAGGCATATTAAAAGATCCTTGCTATAATCTACTATTGAAAAAGTGCAAATTGAGAAATGAAACCCTAAATATCTATTAAAGTGACCTAAATCCAGAAACTGGACAGTTCCAAATGCTTGCAAGAATGTGCTGCAATAGGAACTCTCATTTTTTTTGAAAGGTGTGTAAAGTGAGTGGCATAGCCACTCTGGAAGAAAATTCAGTGGCTTCTTCAAAACTCTGTAATTCTCTACTACTCAGGAAAGGCTAAAAGCATTGATAGGCAGGAATTAGAGACAAAAGGATGAGTTGGAAGATCACAGCAGGTTTCTCAGGTAGGACAAAAACTCACAGTAGCTCTGATGGCGGCTGCATGATGCTTCTCATTTGGCGAAGCCCAGAGAAGGCACAAGAGAAGGAAGAACTGTAATCCAAACTGCAGACTTGGACTGTTTTCGATGTGTGTTAATGTGGATTCATCAAGCTCAGTGAATGAACTACTCTGGCAGAGAATGCTGATGCCTGACTGGGAGAGCTGTGCGTATGTGGGGCAGGAGGTAAATGGGAAATCTCTGCACAACTCTCTTAATTTTGCTGTGAATCTAAAACTTTTTTTTAGAAAAAGAGGTTTTTTATACCATTAAACCTTTTATCACTGTGGCGTCCCTGAGGTTCATCCACACTGTTGCAGATGCCAAAGCTCACAACTTTTTTTTTATTGAATTCTTTATTGGTACAATTTATATAATCTCAAAATCACGTATAACATTGGGGAATTTGTACCAGTATATGACACAAGTTAATTCTCATTTTTACCCATATTCCTACCCACCCACCCCTCCTCACCCCCTTTATACATGCTCTTTTATTTTCTTTCTGTATCATATTTATTCCTTCCCTTCATCACATTATTTTTGTTTTTGTTTTTGTTTTTTTTTGAGACAGGGTCTCGCTTTGTAGTTCAGGCTGGCCCTGAGCTCATTATGTAGCCCAGGCAAGCATGGAACTCAGCAATCCTCCTGCCTCTGCCTCCCGAGTGCTGGGATTACAGGCGTGAGCCACCATGCCCGGCAAGGTCACAACTTTTAATTGCTACACAGAATTATGTTGTCTATTTTGTGATAGAATTTTCTGTCATTTGTACGTTGAAGGAGATCTTTTTCAATTTTTATGATGACAAACAAGGCTTGAATGGACATTTGCGTATAGGTTTTTATATGAACATATTTTTCCTCAGGAACAAATGCCAAAAAGGGTGCGATTGGGGGGGAGTCGGTGTATTTGTCGTCTTTCCCATTGCAAAGTAAAAAAGGAAAAAAATGTTAGGCATCTGGAACTCGAAGAGAAAATTAATTTGTCTCCACGTTCAGAGGGTTTAATCCTTGGTCATTTGGAACAAGGCAGCAACGTCAGTGGAAAGGGGTGGGACTGCTCAGTTCCTAACAGCTGGAGCGAGCAGAGGTGCAGTCCTAGAGAGTGAGGGCCTGAGGGCCAAGCACTCAGTGTAAAACATCTTACACACACACACACACAGGCCAGTGGAGTTGATCATCCACTTAATTGTCACATAGCATGTTGGTTACATATTTTCAAGTGTTTAAAGACAAATGCTTTTAACAAATGCTTTTATATTTTATGACAGTACATTTTGCAATTACAACATTTACCTGTTTTATTTTGCCTTTGTAACAAATTCTTGTACATTTAGTGGCTTAAGGTAGCAGACTTTTTTTTTTTTTTTAAATTCTGGAAGTCAGGAGGCTGAAAAAGGTCAAAAGAAGCTAATATCAGGGTGTCAGCAGGACTGAAGGTTCCTGAAGACTTTAGCAAAAAATGTGTTTCCTCCCTTTTCTAGTTTTTGAGGTTTCTTATGTTGTGTGGCTATGGTTAAAGCCACTAGCACATCTCTCCTAAGTCATGATATCCCCTTCCTGGGCTCGGATTCTCCTGGCTAAGGTTTTCATTGTAAGGATCATCTGATTACATTGATCCACCTGGATATTCCATATTAATTACCAATATTAAGGTCCCTGATTTAATCATATCTATAATCACATCTATAGGATAAATTGTGTCTTTTGCGATGTAAGATAACATTTTCACAGGTTCTGGAGATGAAGAATGTCTTTGTTGAACTATTCTTTCATTGGTAAGCAGTAACTGCATTTAGAGTTGAAATCAAAATGTATTAATATTTAGTTCTTTTAGAAAATTGTAGTTGTATTAGTTACTACAAATTTAATAAACACAATGTAGCAGGAGTTAAGCACAATATACTTTCTTAAAAGTAATAAAAAAGGAATAATTTCAAAGTATAAGAAATATTTTCAGTGTTTAAGATAATAGGACAAATCATATAATAGTATGAATAATATTCAATGATGTATTCTATTCGTAATTCTGAAAACTTTCAGTATGCTTTTGAAAATGCAAATAGATTATGTTTTAACAGCTTTTTTTGCTTGGGAAACACAAGTTCATTTTTGGTAATGAACTTTTATTCATTTTTTAACATGCACCATATTTCCCATTAATGAGTATGCATTGACATAGTCAATGGTGATATGAACCAAATATTGCAGTAATAACATTTTCCTATTCATTTGTTTTCATTATTTTAGTTGTAAATGCCATTGCCTTCCTTAATCATTGTAGATTAATTTCTACAGTTTAGAACTAGGAGTGAGTTACTAAGGAATTCCATGAATTTCTGACTGCCATTTAATTATCATAATTTTTGCAGAAATAATGACTCAGTTATAATCCACTAAGATCATTAGAATTACATATTTTTACACTTCATTGATTTTGTAATTTCAGAAAATAAACACCAACACAGGTGATTATTCTATTAATATAAAATCTATTCTATAGTAGTATAGCAATTTGCCTTCTCAAAAGCTATCTTTATAAACTGTATAATGATCAAAGTTACATGGCTTTTTCATTTTTTTCAGTAAAAAACTTGATAATTCTATCATCATGAATTTTCACTGAAATATTCTTACTTAACAAAGCCTGTAAAGAAGAAACTTCACTTAAAAGACATTTGCATGTATTTTCATTTGACATTATTGTGAATTTACAAATATTGGTTATATTTTATAATATGCAATTATGCTGTGCTTAGTTTTACAATTATAATACCATTGGATCTAATGTGACTATTACTGGTTATATAGCAGATACATGCTTCCTAAACTCACATTTTGGAGCCTTACCCTTGGTGATGGAGACTGTGATCTTACTTGGAGGTCACACAGGTAGAATGCTATATGAAGCAGAGGTGGAAACCAGTGAGATAATTCTCTAAGACAGGAGATGTTCAAGGGACAGCAAGCCATGGGGCTCTAGGGAGAGACATGGGACAGGTTCCCCTTCCCTCTCTTCTGGAAGTATCAAATATGCTTCCATTTCCATCTCATATTTCTTCCCAGAACTTTGAGATAATAAACTCATTAGTTTAATTCACCAAGTTTGTGCTACTTTGTAATAATAGCCCTAGCAAGCAAATATAGCAACTTTGACTTTGAGTATCATATTTTCCTTTGTATGTTGTAGTGTATTTGCAACTTTTATGAATATTTCTCCATAATAGTTGTAATTGTATAACATCATTCCATTCTTTTAGGGTATTAATAAAATCAGGGAAAGTGTCAACTACCATGAAAAGAGTTTAGAGAGAATGGCATAAAATGAAGCCAAGAAATAAGAAGAGAGCAAATCTTAAAGTATCTTCCAGATTAATTATTAGTCAAATGATTGCCCTGGATAAACGTATTTATAGATTAACTCACATTGCTACTCTCAGTATTTTACATGCCTACAAACTCTTGGGCAATTTAAACTTGTAGTTTTATGAAGGTACTTTTAAAAAGTCTTCACATCTTCTAAAAATATTTAGCATACTGTATCATTGGGAAATTAGGAAAATAGAAAACAAATTACATTCCATATAATATGGAACATAAAATGTTTACAAATTTCATACATTGTCCAAGAGCTGACATTTTGTTAAGACTGTACTAAGCTAGCTCTTAGTTTATAAAATGCCAAAATGATATATTTAACAAAGTTGCTCCTGACTCTTCCCATATCTGAAAAAGAAACATTTGTGCAGTTTGGTTGCTACCGTATATTTTTGTTTAATCTTCCAGAATTTTTTTTGGTGCTAGAAATTGAATACAGAGATTGGTCTTAATGAAAGAGAATTAGAACAAATTAAATGTGTTAAATACCCATTTAATATATACCCTTCTGTTGACATTTGCCAGATGTCATCTACAGACTCTAAAGCCCCCACTAGGGTTTATTCTTCAGTGGGAGTGAGCATCAATCTTTTCTACAACTCAAAGTCTATGACTTCTTATTTCTAGTTTATGATTATTCCCTTTGAAGAATAAGCTATTATTAATCTTGGTCCTTGGCACCAGAAAAGCTAGTTAAGAATGTTTTCTTCTGTAAGGATTTATGGGAAGGACAAGCATATAAATTCAAGGTAAGAAATGGAACAAGTACATATATAATCCTGAATAATATTTTTATTGAAATTGAATGTAAGTTCAATAAAATATTTCAAGGGTCTGAGATAGTTAGATAATCTATTTTTTTCTTCTAATCCTACTGTAGAAATGTTCCTTAAAATTTATCCTTGTGTTTGTATTGATCCATGTGTTTGTACTGATCTATAGAGAGAAAACTTCTGACTAAGGATAATAATAGCAATGTATTTTTTGTGTAACCTGAACATATATTGGCTTTAATGTAAAAAAGAACCAAAATGTACAGATAAGGTGAAATAGGAACAAAAATTTCCAATGGGAAGGGATATTGGAATGAGAGAGAAAATGGAAAAAGGCAAGAAAAGAAAGATAAAATAGAAACAAATGTTTTTTTGTTTGTTTGTTTTTTTGAGGCAGGATCTTGCTTTGTAGTTCTGGCTGGTCCTGAGCTCAATATGTAGCCCAGACAAGCCTCGAACTCAGCAATCCTCCTGCCTCTGTCTCCCGAGTGCTGGGATTACAGGCTTGAGCCAACAAGCCTGGCAAAATAAAAGTTTTATAAATAAGGAGGAAAGGAAGGGTTGAAGGGAGGGGAGGGTAATGAGAAAAATAAAAAAAAAATTATATTATGTACAGGTATAAATTACCAATAAGGGATATGATCATTCTGTATATCTATATTGTACAAATTAACTTAATTAAAAACTAAATTTAAAATTTTAAAATGAGTTAATCTCACTTATTTTTCTATCCCTTGGTGATTTCAGCCTTCTCTAATTACTTCCGGGAGAGATTTTGTGTTTTTCAGGTCTTTCCAGCTGTTGTATGGTAGTAAAGCGTGGGAGAGTACAACACTCTTTAATTTTATGATTAAATCTCAGTCTTGTAGGAGGCTTATGTCCCTGGTCTGTGCCTTTATAAGTATACCTTTTGTTCCTAGTTCATTAGAACAGGATGACAGGAAGGACCAAGAGAGTGATGAATACTGCACCTTTGGGATAAACATTTGTTATTTAGCCCTGGAAGTAAGTCTTTGTTAAGGAAAAAAACCTTGGATATATTTTTATGTATGTATGTATGTATGTATGTATGTATGTATGTATGTGATACTGTGATTGAACTCAGGATCTTGTGCTTGTTAGGCAGATATGGTGTCACTGACCTGCATCACTAACCTTTTTGAATGTACTTTAAAACCCTTCCTCTTAACAGTGATTTAAGTGAATTATTTATGGCTCTTGAGTGAAATATTTATAGCTCTTTACTGTACAATGTATATATTTGCATACTCTGATAAAACTGCATTAATAATGAGAAATACATCATTTTTTTAGTTTAGCCTTTCTTTAGCAACTTTACATGCAAATTAACATTAAAATGGATTTGAAACTGCATGAAAAATATGAGGAAAAGTGTAGTAGGTTAAACTGCTGTAGAGCCAGTTATGATTATCTTTGCTTATCTGCAACTTACATTTATAAAAATGTAGATAGAAGCAGACATCAAATGAATTCATTATGACACAGTATGCTAAACATCTCATTGCTTCTGTACTGATTGTTTCATTTTCAGAAGTACATGTCCCAGACTCCCAAGATTCAAAATGCCATTTAGTGTTTCATAAACAGTTTGTAAAGCTTCTGGTTTTATTTACGACACAGGAAGACAGGAAATTATCACTCACATTCTTCACAATAAGGAAATACTGACCAAATGGAAATCCAAAGGCTTATTTTGGACCCAGGACAGGACTGAAGTCATAAGACAACCCCAAACCTGAAGTGACCAGAAAATCCAGGGTCACAACCTGCAGCTCCTGATTTGGAGCTCCAAAGACTTAAGGCAGTAGTATCGGCTAGAGAGTAATAGTTTGAAATGTGGACTAATGTGAGAGTGAGAAACTCAGGGTCTAAAATTAAGGGAACCTTATGTTGTGTTTCATCGATGTATTAGTCTGGGTTCCCCAGTGATACAGAACCAAAAGATTCCTGTCATAGCTGTCTATACATGATTAGGATTTATTAGGAAATGGGCTCATGTGGTTGTGGAGTTTGAGAATGCTCTAATAGGCCCTTTGTAACTTGATAGAATGGTTTAGTGTCCAAAGGCTTCAGAGTAATGAAGCCAGTGGTACAACTTAGCCCAAGCTTGAGAGTAGAAGGCCTCTGGAGCAACTCCTGGAGCCAAAAGCCAGAGAGCACTGAGCTCCTGAAATGCAAGGACAGCAGACTGGTGGTAAACCAGCTTCCCTGGAAGGAAAGAAAATTCTGTTCCTCTGTCTTTTTGATACATTTTTTGATCTTCAGCTAATTTTGTTTGCATACACATTGGGTTTAGCAGATTTTCCCCACTTACTTACCTGATTCAAGTGCTAGATTTCTCTAGAAATGCCTTACAGATACCTCAGAAACAGTGTTTTACTGCTGAGTACCCCTAATCCAGTCAAGATGACACTTAAAATTGGACACAATTTTCACCTCCTGTCAACTCATCATCTACATAAATCTCCTTAAGCACATTGCAGTAGTTTCTGTGCATATCTGCCTTTGCATCTTGTCATCTAGTGAAAATGCTAGTAACAATCAATTCTGGGACTTCTTGTCTTCAATTTGACCCAATCTTCATAAAACTAGTTATATATGCAATGACCCTATTTCCAAGTAAGGACGCATTTTGAGGTTTGGAGAAGAACATGAAATTTATTTAAATTGAATTCTTTATTGGTACATTTTATATACACATTGTGATCATGCTCAACATTAAGAATTTTTTCCAGTTTATGACACAACTTAATTCTCATTTTTTCCCATTCTCCTACCCGCCCTACAACCTCCCCACTCCCTATATACATATGCTTTGTTTCCTTTTAACATCAGTTTTCTTTCCCCTTGTTAGTTACCCCTACCCTTTTCCCTTTGAATATTTTCTATTTTGCAATATCTATCATATATTTTAGAACTCATTTACATCTTCAGATTTTCATACCAGAGAAAAGATATGGTATTTACACATCTATGATCTATTTATTTCACTTACAAGTATTTCCTCAAGGTTTGTCAATTTAAGTATAAATGACTCAAATTTATCATTCTTTATGGCAGATAATACTCCATTTTATTTTTTTAAAAAAGCACATCTTCTTCATCTAGTCTCCAGCTGATGGGCATCTGAGTTCTTTCCAAGATTTGGCTTCACAAATTGAGCTGCAATAGGTGCAACTATGTTGTTATAATATGAATCTTTTTTATTCTTTCATGTATATACCTAGCAGAGGAATAGCAGGGTTAAATAGGACCTCTAATCCTAGTTTTTTGAGGAATCTCCACACTGATCTCCACAGTGGTTGTACCAGTCTACATTTTCACCAATAGCAGAGAAGGATTCCTTCCTCCCTGCAGCCTCACCAGCACTTGTTGCTGGTTAATTTCGAGATAGCAGCCCTTCTTTATGGAGTGAGATGATATCTTAGTGCTGTTTTCATCTGCATCTCTTGAATGACCAGTGATGTTGAACATTTCTTCATATGCTTCTTGACTGCTTTTACTTCTTTGTCTGGAAAGTGTCTGTTCATTTCAGATTCCCATATACCAGCACTTGAGCCTGCAGCTCTTCTATGAATTTTGTAAGACATGTTCAACACAATGTAGGGAATGTCCCATATGTCATTTTAGTTTGCCAATTTTTCTGATTTCCACTGTTGGCAAATAACATACATTATATAACTTGAATCCTTTTAAAATTATTGAGACTTATTTTGAGGAACATATTATGGTCTGTCTTGGTAAATGTCTGTTTACAACTTGAAAATTATGTGTATTCTAATGTTCCTATATAGAGTTTCCCATGATTACCAGTGAAGTTAAATTAATTGATAGTGTTAAGGCTTCTGTCTACAATACTTACTGATTTTCTATTTATTATTGAGAGAAATTTTGAAAATTCTGAAAAAAATTGTGGATTTATTTATTTCTACTCAAAGTCCTAACAGTATTTCTTGATTATATTTGGGTTCAGTTATTAATTTTTTTAATTGAATTCTTTATTGGTACAATATATATACATCTCACAATTATACATCACATTGGGGAATTTGTACCAATATATGACACAGTCAATTCTCATTTTCACCCATATTCCCACCCACCCACACCTCCCCACCCCCTATATACATGCTCTTATTTTTCTTTCAGAATCATATTTATTCCTTCCCCTCACTACATCCCCACATCAAATTTCCTTTGGAAATTTCCCATTCTACAAAGACTGTCGTACTTTCTAGAGCTCATTTGCATCTACAGGTGCTCATATCTACGAGAAGATCCAGTATTTGCCTATCTGTGATCTATTTATTTCACTCATTAACATGTCCTCCATTTGCACATAAATGAATCAATCTTGTCATTCATTATGGCAGAATAATACTCCATTTTATAAAAAAACCACATCTTCTTTATCCACTCTCCAACTGATGGGCATTTGGGTTGTTTCCAAGATTGAGCTATCACAAACTGAGCTGCTATGAACAAGGGTGTACATCTGTCTTTCCAATGTGATTTTAAAAATTCTTCTGGGTATATTCCTAGCAGGGGGATAGCAGGGTCAAATGGGACCCCTAGTCCTAGTTTCTGAGAAATCTCCACACAGATCTCCACAATGGTTGCACAAGTCTGCAATCCCACCAACAGTGGAGAAGGGCTCCTTTCTCCCCACAGCCTCGCCAGCATTTATTGTTGGTTGATTTTGTAATTGCGACCATTCTTTGAGGAGTAAGATGAAATCTCAGTGTTGTTTTCATTTGCATCTCTCAAATGACCAGTGATGTTGAACATTTCTTCATATGCTTCTTGGTTGCTTTGACTTCTGCCTCTGAGAAGTGTCTGTTCATTTCAGAAGCCTATTTTTGAATTGGGTCTTTAAACTTGGGGAGGCTGATCTGTTTAAGTTCTTTATATATTGTAGATAATAGCCCTTTGTCAGATAAACAGCTAGTAAGGATTTTTTTCCCATGTTGTTGGTTGTCTTTTAGCAGTGCCACAGTTATTAAATTTGTAAGTACTTAAAATTACTGTTTTCCTGATTGGTGGAAATTTTCATTTAAAATGACATACTTTATCTCCAATAATATTTTTTGTTTTAAAACCTACTTTGTATGGTACAAATAGAGCTTATCCAGATTTATTTGAAGAGGTGTTAGCATATCTAAATATTATTACATTCATTTACTTTTTACTTATTTATATAAAACATATTAATTTACATTTGAGGTATAGTTTTTTTGTAAATTACATTTTCCTGTAGTAATATAGTGTGAATTTGATATTAACAGGTTATACTTAACAAATTCTTATCTTTTTTCATTTATCTAATTTATTTTCATATTATTTTTCTCATTTGAATATCTTCTTTTGCATTGTGTAGTTTTATTTGATGCAATTTAAGTATAACTATTAACTTTTCAATTACAATTTCAGATTATGTTATTTGAGTGGTTGCTTGGATTTTTAAAAATTTTTCTTTATCACAGTCTTCAAATGATGCTATGAATTTTACACACAGGATGACCTTTACAATATTACTCCCATTTCTTCTATGGATATTTTTGTGCTATTTCTGTATTGAATTTTACTTCCATAGTGTATTATGAAAGGCTTAACTGTACATTATTATTGTTACTTTGTGTTTATATTTTTAAGGCACACATATATAATTTGCTTCTTATAGCTACATTTCTAATGTTCTTGACATCTTTGTCTGTTTTGGTACATTTATGATAGCATCTAACATCTAGCATTGTTCTTCTCTTTTGTGAACTTCCTTTAACATTTATTACACATGTCATGTCTGCTTTATTCTTTAATCTATTTTATAATAGAAAATATTTATTTTGTTTCAATTTTTGCTGTTTTTTGCTATGTAGACTTCATGCTACAGTGTTATTGTTAAATAGTCATTAGCTTTTAAAATGCCTTTATATATATTTTTTTTCCACTAAGCACACAATTCTGTAGTGACATACTTAGAAAAATTTAAAAATGTAGTTTCACTATCTTCATGGTTAATATGTATCTGGAAAGAAATCCAGTGTTATTCTTTTCATTCTGTCTTCTGCATGCATCGTTTTTCCCTTTTCTCTTTACTTAGGGAGATTGATTGTCATGTACTTTCCTGTGGGATTTAGTTTCTTAGGTAACCTTCTTATATCAATGCTTTTGATCATATTAGGAAAAACCTGAACAATTATTTTCACAATTTTTTTTTGTATCTTCTCTCTATTCTTATGAGAACTAAATTATACAGTTTTCGTTACTTGATCTTGGATTACAATTTATTCTGTTATTTATTTTCTCTCCCTTTAATATTTGCTGTTTTAAACTTTAATCTTTTCTTCCACTCTTTCTCATGAAATGTATTTGTATCCTAGAAATTATATTTCTCAATTTTAGATATTTAATTTGGATCTTTTATATATTTTTTCAAGCTACAATTTTCCTGTTTATATCTTTGGAATTTTTTTTTTTTTTTTTTGAGACAGGGTCTCGCTTTGTAGTTCAGGTTGGCCCTGAGTTCACTATGTAGCCTAGGCAAGCCTCAAACTCAGCAATCCTCCTGTCTCTGCCTTCCGAGTGCTGGGAGGACAGGTGTGAGCCACCACGCCCAGCACTGTGATATGTGGTGCTGATTGCTCGTTTTTTGTTGGTGGGCGTGAGTCACCACTCCCAGCATTGTAGGTGGTTAACGGGATCAAACTCAGGACCTTGCACTTGTGAGGCAGGTGCCAGAACCACTGAGCTAAATCTCTAGCCCCCTTTGGTAATTTTTATAATAAATGTTGCCCTGTCATTTTCTTCTTATTTTACTATGTGTGCTAGTCTTTGATAAGTTTTGGTTTAGGGGATTTTTTATAAAAATTTTGGCTTTAATCTTCCAGTCTCTTTGCATGGACCACAAATACTGTTCGGATAGAAATATTCTTTAATCTATTTTATAATAGAAAATATTTATTTTGTTTCTATTTTTGCTGTTTTTTGCTATGTAGACTTAATGCTACAGTGTTATTGTTAAATAGTCATTACCTTTTAAAATGCCTTTATATATATTTTTTTTTCCACTAAGCCCACAATTCTGTAGTGACATACTTAGAAAAATTAAAAAATGTAGTTTAACTATCTTCATGGTTAATATGTATCTGGAAAGAAATCCAGTGTTATTCTTACATTTTATTTTATTATATTTTACATTTTGATTGATGGGTAGTTTTTGCTTAAGAAAATCCTCTTGATTTTGAATTGTTAATGCAGTTATTTGATGTTCTTTTGGGGACTTCAGTCAGGAAATGCTGCTGAATTAGTAAACTACAGGAATCACAATGCTCTTCTTCCATGCCCATCTCCGCCTAGTGTCTTTTAATACTTAATGCTCCATGTCTTAGAAACTTTTTGTTTCCTTCCTGGAGTTCCATTTCATTGATCATATCTAGCAGGATCATCAACTCATCCCACTTTTCTATATTGGCTAAAATGGTAAATGTCCCTTGTAGATTTTAAGTTTTTTTAATAATATAAAAACTTACAATGATAATTTTCTCTTCATAAACTAATTTTTCTCCATCCTACATATTCAGATATTCTTTTAATCATTAATTATATTTTAAGTTTATTTTGATTTATTCTTTTGCCTAAGCAGTGTTTTCTTTAAAATATTTGTAAATTTCAAAGATCTCTATCTTGCTTTGAGTTTTAATCATTAAAAATTCTTTTATTATTTTAAAGCTAGCAATGAGTGAATTCTCAAAATTTGATTGAATTATTTTAAGCAAGTAATGAAATCATACTAAAGACAATCAGAAAAATTATAAGAAATTGATTATACGAGGGTAGAGTAATATATGAGGTGAATGATTAATTTTTAAAATTTAGTACAATAAAAGAAATATAACAGATTAATATTCCCTTCAAAATACTCTTGTTTTCAACACATTTACCTCATCTTTCTTTCCACTTTCTAAAGTAGTTCTATAATTCCTCTTTTTTGAGTATCATTATAATATTTGTTAAAAATTCAATCAGTTGTGGGGCATGGTGGCTCATGTCTATAATCCCAGCACTTGGGAGGCAGAGACAAGAGGATTGCTGTGAGTTTGAGGCTTGCCTGGGCTACATAGTGAGCTCAGTACCATCCTGAACTACAAAATGAGACTCTGTCTCAAAAAAAAAAAATTCAGTCAGAATGGGTGGATTGATACACTCTTTCACAGAACCAAGGATTGAATTCAGAACCTTGTACTTGCTAAGCACATGGCAGCACCTAGAAAAGATGTTGGTTTTAAAAAATATATAAAATGTAATATTATTTAGCTGTAAAGAATGATGGATTAGAGACATTTATACTTAAATAGATGTATCATGGGGCCTTACTCATTTATAAAATAAATACCATGTAGATGTGTGAATACTTTATCGTTTCTGTAGCGTGAAAAACTGAAGATATAAATGAGGTTCAGAATGTATGGTAGATATTGTGGAATAGGAAGAAAATGTTCAAAGGGAAAGGAGAAAGGGAGGGTGGGGAAAAGTAAAGAGGGGAAAGGAAAATTGGATGGTAAAAACAAAACAAAAATCCAGAGAGAAAGCTATGTATATCAGGGTTGGGGTTGTGCAGAGGGCAGGGGAATAGGAAAAATGAGAATCAAGATACATCATGTACAGGTACAAATTCTCAATGTCAAATGTGATCATAATGTGCATCTAACATGTCCTAATAAACTCAATAACAGAAAAAAGTTCAGTCAGTGCTGTTACTGAGTAATACATAATAGAAGGTCAGGTTCTTTAAAACATTAGAGTCCTTAGTTTCCTTGTTTACCAGAGCTAGCACCATCTGACTTTTGGCTGTTTTCCTAAGTCAAAATAAGTAAATGTTTGAATCCACTGAGAACATCAAGTCACTCATGACAACACGACTAAAAACATGACACAAGGAAACCTCAAACTGCTTCAAAAAGTGGAAAGAACTATAGCATAAGTATGTTCAAAGCAAAGGGGAATACTTTGATGGATTTTAATGGCAATGTGTCCTTTATAGTGATACATTTAAAAATTTAATCATTCACCATTACTTTCTTTTTTATTTTTAATTGACTTTATTGTACACATTATATGCACATCATGATCACACTTGACATTAAGAATTTGTATTAGTACATGACACAACTTAATTACTATTTTTTCCCATTCCCCTGCCAACCTTCCAATCCCTCTGTCCCCTATATACATAACCTGTGCTTCCTTTTTTTTTTATCAATTTTTTTCCCTTCTTTACTAACCCCTATCCCTTTTCCCTTTGAATATTTTTTACTTCTTAATATCTATCATACATTCCAGAACTCTTTTACATTCTTCAGTTTCTCATATCAGAGAAAAGATAATGATATTTACACATCTGTGAGCTATATTTCAGTTATGAGTATATCCTCAAAGTATGTTCATTTGAGTATAAATGACTCAAAGTCATCATTCTTTAAGGCAGAGTAATACTCCATTTTATAGAAAAAACCACATCTTCTTTATCCAGTCTCCAGTTGATGGATATTTGGTTTGTTTCCAAGATTTGGCAATCACAAACTGAGGTGCTGTAAACATGGATGCACACCTTGTGTTATGAATCTTTTAATTCTTTCATATATATACCTAGCAGGGAAATAGCAGGGTCAAATAGGACCTCTAATCCTAATTTTTTGAGAAATCTCCACACTGATGTCCACAGTGGTTGCACCAGTCTGTATGCCCACCAACAGTGGAGAGGGGTTCCTTCCTCCCTATAGCCTCACCAGCATCTGTTGTTGGTTGATTTCATGATAGCAGCCATTTTTTGTGGAGTGAGATGGAATCTCAGTGTCATTTTTAATCTGCCTTTCTTAAATGACCAGTGATATTGAGCATTTTTTCATAATCTTCGTTGCTATTACTTATTCCTCTGAAAACTGTCTATGCATTTCAGATGCCCATTTTTGAATTGGGTCTTTAAATTTGGTGGAGCTGATTTTTTAAGCTCTTTATATACTTTAGATAGTAGTCCTTTGAGAAACAACTAGTAAAAATTTTTACCATATTTTTGTTTGTATTTGCTGTGCTATTGGCGTCTCTTGCTATGTAGGAGCTTTTTAATAAGATGAGATCCCAGGTGTTGATTCCTTCTGCTAATTCTCCCATTCAATTTTATTTTCAATCATATCTCAATATTATATTTGTCAAGCTTATTCTTTGCTTTAACATATATGCACGTTATTTTTCTAGCTTCCTTTTATAGCCCCGTAGGCTATATGTCAATGCCTCTGATTTATAAATAATGAAATTAATTACTTTCTCAAGATCAATGAATTAATTCCAGAACCAGCACCTAAACTGGTGTTTCATAATTACAAAACCAGTCTGTACCTACATGAGCTGGACTCTTAACCTTACTGAAAGTGAAATAAGTAGGTGACTGTTAAAATTAAGACCCACTGGCCTTTCTGGTTTCACAACAACCTGTGTGGTATTTCCCAGACATTGTGTGGACTTTTATCTTTGCTCTTACACTCTGTTTCTTTTTTAAAAAAAAATTGAGGGCCGGAGGGGTAGCTCAGTGGTTCCGGCTCTTGCCTCGCAAGCGTAAGGACCTGAGTTCGATCCCCGGTTACCACATATAATGCTGGGCGTGGTGGCTCACGCCTGTAATCCCAGCACTTGGGAGGCAGAGATGGGAGGATTGCTGAGTTCGTGGCGGCTTGCCTGGGCACCATAGTGGGCTCAGGGCCAGCCTGAACTACAAAGCAAGACCCTGTCTCCAAAAAGCAAAAAAAAAAAAAAAAAAAAAAAATTGATTTCATTGTTATATTTTATGTATATATTATGATCAGAGCCAACATTGGGAATTTGTACCTGTACTTTGCACATTTTGATTCTTACTTTTTCCCATTCCTCTGCCCTCAACCCCTATATACATAAGATTTTTCTTTTCCCATTTTTTGTTTTTACCATCAAATTTTTTCTTTCCCCTTTTACTTCACCCTACCTTCCTTTTCCCTTTTCCTTTTGAATATTTTTTGCCTATTTCACAATAGCTATCATACATTCTGGACCTCGTTTATACCCTTAGTTTCTCATACTAGGAAAATGATAGGTATTTATTCATGTGTCCTCTTTATTTCACTTATGAATATGGCATTTGCTTGGCCCAAGTTCACAATGCAGAGCAAATTTGTCTCCCTCTCTTCATTTTTACTTTCTTAGATAAACTTTGCCACTGCTTTTTGAAAGCAACAACAAAAAAGATGACCACTAATGCCAGACGTGGTGGCTCACGCCTGTCATCCTAGCACTCAGGAAGCAGAGACAGGAGGATTGCTGAGTTTGCGGCGGCTTGCCTGTGCACCATAGTGAGCTCAGGGCCAGCCTGAACTACAAAGTGAGACCCTGTCTGAAAAGCAAAAAAAAAAAAAAAAAGATGACCACTGGAATACATTGAGTTAGGAAACATATAAAACATGGCTTGTGTTATTTATATATGTGAGCTGCTGTAGTGAGCTCATGGTTGAGTTACTTATGATTTCTCATTTTCCATATCACAAAGAGAGCATGCCATCTTGTTATAAAAAATTTCTGCCTTGGAAGTGAAGTCACCACCTCCCCCTCTTCCTCCACGGGGGTCTGGCCAGGGCTATGGCCAGGCAGGACCCAGGATGGAAAGAATGATTCCATGATACTTTGAAGCATTTTCCTGAAGTCTGAAATTTTCCAAGTTTGTGGATTCCAGGACATCGTGGGTCCAGAGTGACATGACCCTCTGGGAAGCACTAGCCCTCAGACTTCTGTCAGTGAATTCTCATGCCACTGCTGGTGCGATATCCTGGTGAACCCCACCACCCTGAACTGTGGGCACAGCTTTTTCCAGCACTGCTTAGCTTTATAATGGATGTCTCAAAGAAAACATTGTCCAGAATGCAAGAGAAGTGGGAAGCCTTCCCCAGAGTCAACATTCTCCTCAGGGATGCTATTGAGAAGTTACTTCCTGATGCCATTAGCATGAGAGTTGAAGACATTCAGCAGAATAACCACAGTCCAAAGTCTTGCAGCCTTCCAAAAATATGGGAATGATCAGATTCCTTTAGCTTCCAGTGCGGGCTGAGTGAATTAGCAGAGAGGAGGGGCCTTCTTCTCCAGAGGGCTCATGGCTTTGACTAGCGTGGCAGTGGTCCTGCTCGTGTGTCCCTGGAGCAGCAGGGAGTCGGAGTACAATCTCCTGGTTCATAAGGCTGTGACCAAACAGATGGCAGAAGAAGTTGTCCTCGGCTGGAGCAGCTGGGCCCCTGGGCCTCCCTCTACAGAGACAGGTCTTTGTCTGAAAGAGTAAATGGAAGGTTGCTTTTAACCCTGACAGAGGAGGAATTTTCAAGAGCGTCATATACCATAGAAAATAGCAGCCACAGAAGAGCCATCATCACGGAGCTGAGGTGCATCAAAGCACTAGGGGTGAAGTGCCCCCCAAATCTCTGGGAATATAAGGGCATGAACCCAGGCAGGTCTCTGTTCCTCCTGTATGCCCTCAAGAGCTCCCCAAGACTCGATCTGCTGTACTGTACCTGTTCAACTACACAAACACCTTCTTGCCCTTCATCCACACCACTGCCCTCTGCAGGAAGTCAGTGCCCGGGAGGACATCATCACCAAGCTTTGAGACCCGAGGGAGCCCACCTGGAAGCGGTGGAGAGAGTCCTTGCCAAATACCCCTTCCTTCCATACCAGCTTATTGCTGAATTTGCCTGGAACTGGCCGGAGGTCCCTTACTGGACATCACAGTTGCTCATCGTCAATGCCATGTTACTCTCAGTTCTCCAGTTAGTCTCTTTTTGGGGGATCAAGTCCAGAAGTCAGCTGAAGAATGTGCATCAGATGTGGAGCCATTTTTGGAATGTGTCAACACAGCAGTTCTTTGTGGCCCTATTCTGGCCCCTCATTCCTCAGTTTGTCTGCAACTGTTTGTTTTACTGGGCCCTGTACTTCAACCCAATTATTAACATTGATCTCGTTCGTAGTCAAGGAAGTTTGATGGCTGGAAGCCCAAGCGTTGTGACTGGTGAAGCCCCAGCTCCAGGAGACTCCTCGGACCTCCCAGAGAGGAGAGGAGGGAGCAGACTTCCTGTTCTCTACCCTGAAAAACAAGGTGCTGCTTTATAGGTCAGAGGCGTCAACCAGGTCCTCTCTCCTGCTGTGGCCCCATGGTGGCAGAGACTGGTAACCAGCACAAGGAGACATCTCTGTTCAGCCCACAGCAGAAGCAACTCCCACCCGGCCAACTTGTTCCCAAGGACCTGGGAGGATCAGGCCCACTGTCTGGCAGGACTCGGGGGTCCTCAGAGGGCACAGTGTTGGTGACCTCCAGGGGCCATCATGTCAGCAGTCCCTCTGGCCTAACCTCAGTGACTCCTAGAACCCGGGCGAGGCGCATCCTGTAAGTCAAGCTTAGGAAAACAGGGATTGAAATTTTGTCTTAGGCCTAGATTGTTCCATATAAAAGTACAGAGGAAAACAGAATTCAGTCACCAGTTCTCTGCTGTTGCAGAGTTGTTAGGTTTTGGAGTGGACCTCCGCAAGGATTCAGGTTGAAGTGAGAGTGGTGGTGAGCTTGTCCTCACTGCTGGCTGTTTCGCAGTCGCTAAAGTTTGGGTCCCCTTTTCTGAGCAGAGGGACTGACAATGTCAGGCAGTCCGTGGAGCGTGACTCCAGTCCAGCTGAGCTGCATAGGCTACTTAAAGCATTGTTTTGGAGTGCCGTTATTATGTTTTTAAGAATTTAATTTGTAAAGTAAATGTGGGATAGTTTTTGTTCAAGGAAGCATTTTATAAATGGATCAAACAGTGCATAATGTAAAAAAAAAAATTCTACCTCAACCTTAATTTTGAATTTTCATGTGATATTTTTCTAGATTTTGGATTTTTCTAGATTTTGGGCTATCAAGTGGTTGGAGATTGAAAAATTCTCGTTTTTTTCTAATATCCTATAGAACCTTTAGAAAAGATTTCCTACTTTTCAGTTTTAGAACAAATCTTTTTTTGCCCACTAGTGCAATATTTTAGTCTGTTTTTGTTTGTAAAACATAAAGACTGTGGTTGGAAATTTGTAATGCAGTGAAATTTATTGTTTACAGTACTGGAGGCTAGAAGTCCAGGATCAAGAGGCTGGTGTCTGGCAAGGGCTATCAGTCTCAAGCACAAGGTCCCAAGTTTGATCCCTGGTACAGGAAAAAATAACAGCAACAACAAAACATTTTTCCTAATAGTGCTACATGTCAATTGCTTTCTTTAGTGATTTGGATATTGTTAATGCACGAGGAAGATCTGCCAAGTCAGCTTCTCACAAATTGTGTTACACAGAGCTTAGCACTGTTGAAACTTCTGACCAGTTATTAATGGCTTGAAATATAATGAATTTAAATTTCCTTTTTCCCTTTTTCTGTTTTCATGTGACAGAATAAAGCATAATCTGCAAATTATTGTTAACATATAAAATTTATATTTTCAATCTAAACTCACATCTACATGATAAGAAAATATATTCAAAGTTGTACTTTCTAACATTCTCTCATTGTTACTGTGAAGAGGATGATTATTGATGTGTTGTTTTGTTAGGAGGATTAATGTCTTCTCTGCAAGTGTCACCTCATCCTCTCTTAAGCCTTGAATATGTTACCTCACGTGGCAAAATGGAGTTTGGAATTGTGCTGGAGGTCACAGGACTTGAGCTGTGGACATCTGGATAGCCCAGCTGAGCCCACGGTAATCCTGAGAATCACTGAAAGTGGAAATCATTCTCCTCCGTGGTCAGGAAAAGTGCAGTGACAACGGATGCAAGGCCAGGAGAATCTGTGTTACTGAATTTGAAGATGAAAGGAGGAGCCTGTCAGT
The DNA here is from genome assembly GCA_004025085.1 of Thryonomys swinderianus. Lineage (NCBI taxonomy): Eukaryota > Metazoa > Chordata > Mammalia > Rodentia > Thryonomyidae > Thryonomys > Thryonomys swinderianus. Next base: position 95,486 of record PVIC010000485.1, on the reverse strand, counting down.
CAAGGAGTGTAGCTTTCAGAATTCTGTAGGAGCTAGAAAAGCGAGCAAACAGGTCTTTCCCAGAGCCTCCAGAAAGAATGCATCTTGCTGTTTGTCACCTTGATTTGAGTCTGGTGAAACTCACCTCATTCATGACGTAAAAACTGCCACATGATAAGTTTGTGGGACTCAAAGCCACAACCTTTGCAATAGGCAGTTATGGGAACAGTACAGAACTAACTTATGTGCTCAAGATTTTCAAGAACAACCTAAGTCTAGATGTATGTAAAAAAATTTAAATTTCAGCCTGTAATCCCAGCACTTGGGAGGCAGAAACAGGAGGATTGCTGAGTTTGAGGCTTGCCTGGGCTACACAGTGAACTCAGGGCCAGCCTGAGCTGCAAAGCGAGACCCTGTCTCAAAAAAAAAAAAAAATTTAAATTTCAGATTGTATTTCAAAATATAAAAGATAATATGTGATCTAATGGATGTAATAAACATCTTGTTATGCTGAAGCAAAATAATTGGGGTTATTCAATATTTTATTTTATATAAATTTCAAAGAAAATATTTGCAAAAGAATTTGAGTTATTCAGTATTTTACCTTGTATGGATTTCAAAGAATATATTTTATATATTTTATTATTAGTAAGAAATCCATATGACATAACATGTTTATGCTGTACTGAAACATGTAGGTAATTCAGTAGTCTCTATTTTAATCAATTATTTTAGGCTTTGTATTGTTAAGTAAACCACACATCAAAATGACATTAAAATGAAATTAAATACAAAAGTGAAGGAAGCATGCCACTTCTCTCAACATAATCTGTTTAGTTTTTATAATACTATTATTTTTATCAATAGTCCAAATTTGGCTATGGCTTTAGTAAAATTCCATAAGGAAATTTTTTTTTTTTTTTTTTGAGACAGGGTCTCGCTTTGTAGTTCAGGCTGGCCCTGAGCTCACTATGTAGCCCAGGCAAGCCTTGAACTCAGCAATCCGCCTGTCTCTGCCTCCCGAGTGCTGGGATTACAGGCGTGAGCCACAACGCCCGGCACTGTGGTATGTGGTATTGATTGCTGGTGCGTGTGAGTCACCATGCCCAGCATAGTATGTGGTCACTGGGGATCGAACTCAGGACCTTGCACTTGCGAGGCAGGCGCTGGAACCACTGAGCTAAATCTCCCGCCCTCCTTAAGGAATTTTAAGAAACATTCAAGATGATGTTAATTGTTCATGTATACATTTGACAGAAGTATATTGTCTTTTTTTTTTTTTTTTTGAGACAGGGTCTCACTGTGTAGTTCAGGCTGGCCCTGAGCTCACTATGTAGCCCAGGCAAGCCTTGAACTCAGCAATCCTCCTGTCTCTGCCTCCCAAGTGCTGGGATTATAGGTGTGAGCCACCACGTCTGGCACTGTGGTATGTGGTACTGATTGCCGGAGGGTGTGAGTCACCATGTCCAACATTGTATGTGGTTACCAGGATTGAACTCAGGGCCTTGCACTTGCGAGACAGGTGCTGGAACCACTCAGCTAAATCTCTGGCCCCTATTAAGTCTTTTTAATTACTCAGGCAACATACGAAGAGTGTGATAATTTTCCACTAGAAACCTATACTCTAATACAGGTAGAGATACAATGTCTTTTGCACTGCACTAATATATGATCAATTCTGTATTTGGTATGGATGAAAATAGTGCAAAGAGCATAAAAGGGAATTTATCACTCTATATGGAGGGATTAGGTCATTTTTTAGAGGAAAGGTTAACATTTAATGTCATTCAATGGAAAATTCACTTATGCCAAAATATTAATAATAATGTTGGGAGGAGATTTCCTATGAGAAAATCTGTATGATGCATGGTCTGATACCTAGCAACTAGTTGTTTAGAGAAACTCTACCATAGGATTGTCTCAGTTTGAGTGTCCAGATGGCGATATGTTCTCTCCAGAGAAACGGAACCAAGAGTGTATTTGTGTGTGTGTGTGTGTGTGTGTGTATGGGGTTGTGGAGTTTTTAAGGAATTGCTTTTTGCTTATGTAGTTGTGGTGGCTTGGTGAGTCTGGAATCTGATAGACCATAAACAAGAGGGAGACACAGGGGAGGTTTTCAGTTTAAGTCCACAGGCAATTAACTTCCAGAATTTCTTCAGTCTTCATTTTTGATGGGAGTAGGGTCGGGGATTGAGCTCAGTGGTTCTGGTGCCTGCACCATTATTACTGGGAGTAGCTATGTTTGTTAATCTTTGTTTTATTAAGTTCTACAATTAATTTGATTTAGGTTGCTCATATTATGGAGAGTAATCTGCATTACTCAAATCCACCAATTTAAATGTTAATCTCCTTCAAAAACACCTACCAGGAAACATTGAAAATAAAATTGGATCAAATATCCAGGCACTGTGGCCCCACCACATTGATATATAAAATCAACTATCACAATTTTAATGTTGCAAAGATTGAATAAAAACATACTTAAGAGCTTTTTGTATTAGTCACTTTCTTGCTGCTGAGACCACTACCCAACACTCAAAAATTGAAGGAAGAGGAAGGTTTACTTTGGCTCATGGTTTCAGCTGACTCCAAGGCAAAACTCTATGGGTGGAGGACAGTTGCTTATCTCATGGCAAGCTGTAAGAAGTAGAAAGCAAAAGATGATACAGGCAGGCAAATGCACCCTTCCAGGTTTCTCCCACAGTGACTGTCTCTTGTGACCAGACTTTACCTTCTAACTGCATATTCAGCCCTGAACTCTTCAGTAGATTAATGCACTCATGTGCATTGTGTCTCCATTTTCCAATTACCTCCCCAAATCCTCATCTCTGAATACATGAGCGTTTGTGGAACATTCTAGATCTAAACATGGTGCTTTTCATGCTAACTCAAGGATATAGATTTAACTTTTGTGTTTCCTCAACTTCCCTAATAGCCCACTTCTAGTAGTCTAGGAACATCTTGTATTTTATTCCTTGCTCATGTTCAGTAGGTGGGGCTCTACTAGAACTAGAGATCTGAGACTTTTATAAACCTAAGATTATCTCTAGACACAGAGTATTTGGTGAGAGAAAGAGAAAGAAAGATTGTGGTAAACTAGAGGCTGAGAGAAAACTTAATTTCTAAGTGTTGGAATTCAAACTGGAGTCCTGAACTCCAGTGTTTTCTGATATTCATATGAAGTTGCAAATACGTAGGAAACAGAATGTTTTTTAAAAAGAGATAGAAAATTGATACAAGATGGTTAATTGCTGCATATACTTCTGGATAGATAATATATAATGGCTATTATAGTAAGTACATACTCATCTCTTTGAGAATTTTTAAAAGCATGCTAGCAAAAATTATAATAAAATAATTAATTTCTTTGAATCTTTTTTTTTTTTTTTTTGAGACAGGGTCTTGCTTTATAGTTCAGGCTGGCCCTGAGCTCACTATGTAGCCCAGGCAAACCTGGAACTCAGCAATCCTCCTGCCTCTGCTTCCCCAGTGCTGGGATTACAGGCATGAGCCACCATGCCCGGCACTGTGGTATATGGTATTGATGGCTGGTGGGTGGGACTCACCATGCCCAGCATTGTATGTGGTTACCAGGATCAAACTCAGGGCCTTGCACTTGCGAGGCAGGCACTGGAACCACTGAGCTAAATCTCTAAATTTCCACCTCTGTGATGCAATGAATGGAACCAAATTCATACTGTTTTATTCTGTAACTCATCAAATAAAATCACATGATCACATGCATTTATGCATAATATACTGTGCTGTATTACATTTCACTATAAGTTCATAGAGAACTTATGAAGGTCTTAAAGAAAAATTGGTTGTTTCTCTTTAAATGTTCATTCTAACTCAACCTGTAATTTTGATACATGAAGTAAAACTGCCCACTGTCTCTGCATTAAGTGTTTCTTCTTTCCTTGAGCACTATGTACAACAGAGTGTGATAGTTCTCCTTGATCGGTAATATTATAGATTTACATATTAATTGAGACTTCAAATTATTGGTAAGGAATGACAGTTTAGAAAATGTATTTTTAGTATGTATGAACTTAAAAGTGGAGAGGCATATGAGGTAGATGGAATGTTGAGGAGAAAATTACTTACCAGTGAAGCACAAAAGAACTTGTCACTTGAAGAGAATTCTTACATGAGGCATTAAATCAATATAAGTGATACTTCATTGAAAATGAAATTTCAAAGAATATTGAATTGTGTTAACAAAAATATCTAATTTATTCTAATAATCTCCCTAAAGTATATAATAAGAAAATATCAAAAATTAGACAAGCAGGGAATAACCATCTAATTGACTTGTCATTCATATTTTTAATGAAAGATAATGAAGTCAAAGTTTTTGGGTAACTTACTTTTACTGCAGTATAACAGGAAGAATAGGGTAAAGCATTTATTTGCAGCAACACACACTTCACTTGATTTAGGAGAGATTTCTACATAGTTCAGCAAGAACAATTTGGAACTATGGCTCTAATTCATTGCCATCACTAAAAACTTTTATGATATGAAATGTGTTCTACAATATTAGGAAGAATAGATTTATTTATGAAGGTCATTTTCAATAAGGCAGATTCAAGAGAAATAAATACCATCAACAACTATATACATATTAGGCCAATTCCATGTGAACATAAAATATGTTCTCTTTCTAATATTTTTCCAATACTTTGAAGTAGTTGCAACAACTTTTCACATTAGTGTATGTGTTTAAATATGGTCTCAGGGTTTCAGCATTGTACATTTTAGTCCAATATCATATCAAAACCTCAACTTCATATCTATATAATTTTCACTTTCTGGTCCTGGAAAATTTTCAGCAGAGGATAAAAATGAGGGTAAAACAGCCCACTTTGATATTTTACTCTTGTATGGATGCTCTTCATTCCCTCCCTCTTCCCCTTTCTCCTCCTGCCTCATCTACTCTCATCTCCTTCTGCTCTTGTTCCTTCTCTCTCTCTTTCTCCTTTTTTTCTAGTGTCCATAGAGCTGGCAAAAAGGGATCAATGCTAGAGGCATGAACTCTTCTACTTATCCCAGGTTCATTATTCTTTCTTCTGCCATTTTTTTCGCAGAAATGAGTCTGTCATGAATAGGGTGTATTGGATTACTTTCCTTGGGAATACCCAACTGGATATCCTCACACTCTCCTTACACTTCTACATGCCTCATCTCTTGTCTTCTGCAGTAGGGGACTGTGTTTATTCAGCATATCTATGATGTATTTTCCCACTAGTTAAACCCCCTTACTTCCACCTCATTTCTATGGAAGTGTGCCACTTCCTTACCCTGTGAACCCCAGGTGATATCCAGGTCTTCCACATAACCTCAATGTATCAGAAATGCTCATTAGATAAAATGTAACTTTTAAGTGTAGATATATCATAAACTAATATACAGGGAAATTAATTCACTCATTGATGGTGGCTTGTAAATTTGACTAAAACTTGTAAAAGTTAATTGACAATACATATTTGTAACCATCCAGTTCTTTTTCTAGTTGGATCAGTGCTACTAAAAGCAAGGGATAACACCTTGTTGTATAAACTAGCATCCTACTCATTGTAATAAGAAAGAGCACTCATCCCAGAATATCTGGGGACACAGTAGAAAGAGTGTTCGGCAAAACTTACTAAAGGATTTAGATTCTTGATGGCTAATTATTGAAAAGCGTTGAAGAAGTAGCTTCTTCCTCTAGATAACTTCTTTCAAAAAGTGTGAACTATTCTCTGATTTACTTATCAGAAAATCTTATCCATAGAGAGACCAATGGGAAATGGGAGTAAAGTCATAGTTTCAAAAAGAAATTGGTCATTAATTTCAGTTGAAAGTGGAAGGGCTTTTGTGCACTGAATGTTGCTGAATAATCTACTTTTCATCTCACTTTACCAGGTCACAGAGTGAACTTATTTGATATCTGATTGCTTATGTCCAGTAGAATAATACAGCTGAACTGTGAGATCAGACTCTTACATAACACTAAGTCCTTGTCCTGAGTATTAGACTAGTTTCTGGATATGAGGGCTGTTTTCTTCTTTCTCAGAAGCTCCTGTACTAGGCTACCAACAAGATCTGTAATTTCCCAGCCTGGAAGATGTATACCAGGTTTCTTTGTGAGCACTACAATCCCATAATAACAAGTAGAGACCTGTCAGAAACCCCTTCTCTTCCATTTCCAGAGGAGGGAGACCTAAGTGCCGTCCATGGAACAAGTGTGTTATCTGTATTAGTGAATCCTGTTGTCACTTCAGAGTATGAAGTCATCAGATAGAATGGTCCTTGGTAGCAGGAAAGTCTTGCCCAAATTCTGGAATACAAAATTCTCCACTGAATAGTTTTTTTTTTTTTTTTTTTTTTAGCTTTTTGAGACAGGGCCTCACTTTGTAGTTCAGGCTGGCCCTGAGCTCACTATGGTGCCCAGGCAAGCCGCCACGAACTCAGCAATCCTCCTGTCTCTGCTTCTCGAGTGCTGGGATTACAGGCGTGAGCCACCACGTCCAGCATTGTGGTATGCGGTGTTGATTGTTGGTGGGTGTGTCTCCACGCCCAGCATTGTATGTGGTTACCAGGGATCAAACTCAGGACCTTGTGCTTGCGAGGCAGGCGCCGAACCATTGAGTTAACCCTCCGGCCCGGCCACTGAATAGTTTTTGATGAAGTTTGGTTTATTAATTTAAATGCATATACTATAAATTTACTCTAGCAAACACTTTTTAAAAAAATTTACAAGAAACAATAACAAGATAAAATGTAAGAATATTTAGAAGAAAAGCCATTTAGATTGTTTTCTGTTTATAACACTATGCATAAAAACAGAAGGATGTGTAAAAATCAATGATAGCTCTAAAATTGATATGCAAGCCGGGCATGGTGGCTCACGCCTGTAATCCCAGCACTCAAGAGGCACAGGCAGGAGGATTGCTGAGTTAGAGGCTTGCCTGGGCTACATAGTGAGCTCAGGGCCAGCCTGAACTACAAAGCGAGACCCTGTCTTAAAAAAAGAATTGGTGTGCCGGGCGTGGTGGCTCGCGCCTGTCATCCCAGCACTCGGGAGGCAGAGACAGGAGGATTGCTGAGTTCGAGGCTTGCCTGGGCTACATAGTGAGCTCAGGGCCAGCCTGAACTGCAAAGCGTGACCCTCTCTCAAAAAAAAAAAAAAAAAGCATTGGTATGGAGTGTATATAAGTATCATTCATCTAGAAAAAACCATTACAGAAAAATATGTAACAATATTTTAATATAAGTGCTACTGAAAATTAAGGGGAGGAGGAATGTAGAACTTTTATAATGACAATATTATTTTAAATTAAGTACCTCAGTATTCCCAATTATTGTAATATTTTAATATAAATACCTAAAGTAATAGTGATATTTTCACTCATACAAGGAGAATACTTAAGTAACACACTACATGACTGTGCTATAGGATATGACAATTCAAAAAGAAATGATCTAATCCTGGTCAAATCCCTGTAACTTTTTTCTGGTTTTAATTGTTTTTATTATGGGTATAAGTTACATGATGATTACATTTGTAGTGGAAAGCTGGTAATGTACATGCTTCCTTGTTCATCTACTTAACCTCCCCTCCACTTTCTTTCCTTCATCTCTGGATCCCCCTTCACAACTGAAAAAGATCTATCTTCCTACTTCCTGTTATCTATCTTTTACTTTTTCCTTTAAAATTTTCAGTTTTTCATATAAAGGAAGCCATGTTAAATTTAAGCTTGTGTGATGTTCTCAGTGTGCATCCGTTTTCTTAGAAGTGATTTAAATTTGTCAGGCATGGTGGCTCACATCTGTAATCCCAGCACTTGGGAGGGCGAGGCAGGAGAATCACTGTGAGTTTGAGGCTATTTTGTGCTACATAGTGAGTTCAGAATCAGCATGATCTACAAAACAAGGTCCTGTCTTAAAACAAACAAGTAAACAAACAAAAAAAGAAATGACTTAAATTTATCCTTTTTATGGCAGAGAAGTAATGCATTGTGTATTAACACCACAATTCTATATCCTCTCATCTGTCAATGGACATACAGGCCACTCTGATAGAAAACAATGTTGAGTTCCAGGTGTTCAGTAGCAGGCTTTATTAGGGAAGGGTGACCTGTTAGGTTGTTCTGAAAATGGGAGGAATGGCAAGACAAAGCATGCACGCGGTTCTATAGTGTTCTGGCGGGAACTAGTGGTTAGGAGCAGGAGAGCACCAGTTAGTTTTCTAATTGGTGGGTTTGAGTGTGATAGACAGAAGGGGAACAGGGCATTGTGGAAAGAAGGGCAGTTCTTGCTGAGAATGCCATGTTGGCTTTGTTCTGAGCTGGCTAGACCTATCACTTCCAAAATTTAGTTATTATAAATTGTGTTGCTATGACAGGGGTATGCCTGTCTCACTGCAGTGTAAAATTTTTAACTTGTACAGGAAGCTACTTAGAAGGGAAATAGCTGGTTCAAATGTAATTTCTATTTTAGTATTCTAAACTGTCACCATACTGATTTCCATAGTCGATGTACTTCACTATTTGTTCTTAGTTTTTTTTTTCACAATAGCTATTTGCATGAGGTAAGATGAAATCTCAGTGTTATTTAATCTGTTTTTCCCTAATGGCCACTGATGTTCAATTTTTTTCTTGATCTTTTATTGGCTGTTTGCACTTTTTTATTTATTTCAGTTGCCCATTTTTGATTAGATCATTTGCTTTTATGAGTATTTTTATATATATCTTGTAGATATGAATCTTCTATTTGAGGTGTACCTGGCAAAAAGTTATTTTCCCATTCAGTTTCCTTTGTTTCTTTTGGAGTGCAGAAAAAATTTTCCCTATGTCTGTCTTTCATTGTGTTCTTTATATTTTGGATTCCCATATAAGATAAACCATGTGATATTTAAACCACGATGTCTTAATTTATTTCACTTACTGTTTTAGTCTGAAGGTGCACTTATTTTCATGCAAATGATTCAGATTTGTTTTTCTTTATGCCAGAGTAGTTCTTCATTATCTATAAATGCCACATTTCTTTCTTCAATCACCTCTTGATGGGGATGTAGGCCTCTTCTATGGTATAGTTATTATAAATTCTGCTGTTAATGCATATGGATATTCATGTATTTCTGTGATATGCTATATTTAACTCTTTCAAGAAGATAACTAGAAAACCAATAGCTGGCTCAAGAGGAATTTTTAGTTTAAGTTCTCTGGGGAATTTCCATACTGATTTACACAGTGGTTGTACTAGTTTGCCTTCCCACCAACAGCGTGGAAGGATCTTTCTCCCTGTAGCTTTGTCAATGTTTGCTATTCTTTGATTTTTTTTGATAGCTGAGTAAATTAAGTCTCAGTGTTATTTTAATTGGCATTTCTCTACTGGCCTGTGATGCTGAACATCTTTTCATGTATTTATGGGTTATTTATACCTCAGCTGAGAAGTGTGTATTAATTTAAGGTGCCATTTTTTAATTGGGATTTTTGTGTTAGGTGTCAAATATTTTTGTTTATATATTCTAGATATGGAATACATCTATATATTCTAAATACCTGCCAAAAATTTTGCCATTCTGTAAGTTGTCTCTTCATTGTGTTGGTTGTTTTCTTTGCTATGCAGGAGCATTAAATTTGATATGATCTCATTTGTTGACTCTTGTGTTATTAAGGATCTATTCAGAAGGTCCTTCTGTAGACCCATGTCTTCAAGGGTTTAACATATTTTATCTTCTAGCAAGTTATGTTTTCCTTTTTTAACACTTATTTTTTAATCGTTTTGGATTTTACTTTAGTATATGGTGAGAGATACGGGTCTGGATTCAGTCTTCTGCTTGGGACAGCCATTTTTCCCAATACCATGTGTTAAAGAGTCTGTTTTACAGCATGAGTTTTTGGCACCCATGTCAAAAATCTGGTAGCTGAATATGACTGGAATACGTTCTGCATCCTCTCTTCTGTTCCAATGATCTACTCATCTGTTTTCTTACCAATACCATGCTGTTTTTAATCACTCTAGATTTTTAGTATAACTTGAAGTTTTACATTTTGATGCTCACAACTTGTTTTTGTTTTACAGGATTGCTTTTGTTATTTTCACTCTTTTCTGGTATCATATGAATTTTTAGGATTGTTTTTTCTAGTTCTGGAGGAAATGCTATTAAAATGTTAACTGGGATCGCACTAAATCTGTGTATCAGTTTTGGGAGGATAGCAATTTGATTATATTGGTTTTCCCTGTCCAGAAATAAGGGATATCTTTCCATTTATTCATGTCTTCTTTGATCTCCTTTTTCAGAGTATTATAGTTTGCATTGTTGAGCTCTTTCACTTCCTTGGTTAGGTTAATTCCTAACCAATTTTTCTTGATGTTGTTGTGAAAGACATTGCTTTCTTTATTTCTTTATTGGTGAGTTTGTTGTTGATGCACAGGACCACTACTGAATTTGTGTGTTGATATGGAATCCTGATACATTACTGAATTTGGTTATTGATGTTAGGAGTTTTTGATAGAATTGTTTGAGTTTTCCTTGTAGAGGATCATGCCATCTTCAAATAATGCTAATTTGATATCTTCCTTTCTATACATATACATATCCTTTTTATTTCTTTCCCTTTTGTCTTTTTTTTTTTTGTACTGAGGATTGAACTCAAGATTTTATGCTTGCGAGGTGGTTGTGGCGCCGCTGAGTTATATCCCCAGTCTTCTTCCCAGATTGCTCTGGGGTAATATTTGCATGCTATGTTGAACAGAAAGGGTGGTGGTGCAACATCATTTTTGAGATCCTGGTAAAAGGCAAAGTTTAAAATCCCCCCCCCCGTTTAATATGATGTTGGCCATTGTTTTGTCATTCATGGATTATATCAGATTGACATAAGGTCTTTCTATACCTATTTGGGGATGGTGTTCATGAAGGGATATTGGTTTTATTAAGGGCTTTTCTGCATCTTTAAAATGATCTTGTGATTTTTATCCCTGTTTCTGTTTCTGTTTATGTGATTGATTAGTCTGTAGTAGACCATGTTTTCATCCCTGGGATGAAACCTACTTGGTCCTTATGTATGATCTTTTTGATGATTTGCATTGTTTGTCAGTATTTTGTTCAAGATTTTTGCATTATTAAAGAAATTGGCCTGTACTTCTCTTTTCTAATTGAGCCCCATTCTGGTTTTGGATTCAAAGTCAAGTCAGATTGTCTTTTAGGGTATTTCTTCCTTTTTAATTTAATGAAAGAGTTTGTAAAGTATTGACAGATCTTCTCTGAAGTTCTTGTGGAATTAAGCAGTGGATCTATCAGGGCCTGTTATCAAAACATTCATGGTTTTTGTAACTTGTTTGTTCAGTTTTGATGATTCATATGTATGTAGGTGTCTAGACCTTTCTTTTGGATTTTCTTATTCATTGATTTAGAGGTTTGAGAAGTACCTGATAACAACCTGCTGGTGTTCAGCATTGTCACTTGTGATTTCACATTTTTTTGTTTCTGATTTCATTGATTTTCAAATCTGCATAATTATATCAAGCCATTCCATTGCTTATAATTTAGGGTTGTAGCATGAAATATGATGCTCTCTAAATGGAAGTTTATTTCAAAATGATCTTGGTAATAAAGTGTAACATGCATATGTTGCTAACATAATCATGTTTCTATAACATGAAATCTAACTTAAATTAATTCCAACTTCATGTTTTCTTTCAACTTAATTATTTTTAGAAATGTAATCTTTATTATAACTCTGAGGCTCTCATAATATAGTATCTGTTTTGTCTACAAAGTATTTAAGTTAATTTGTGAGATTTCCAGTAAATGATTAAGAAAGCCATTTATAAAAAGCACTTGAAGTATATAAATTACTTAAAATGATTAAATTAGAAGTCAATCCAAATACAAGTTGTTAATTTGTCTTTTATTAAGGTAATTAATGAGTGAATAGCTTTTTGTGATTTGTGATCCAAATAAAATATGTATACTTGGCTTTGCATACCCCATAAAGCCCTCTCAATTCTGTGCTGACCATGCTGTAAAATGGTCTAATATACCACCAATCTACGTAAAAAGCATGGGTTTTAAATCCATTCTTAACTTTTTCTCAACTAATAGAGGAGTTTTTTTTAATTTAATTTCCTCCTTTACATAGGACTCAACTTAGAGGGCATATTAGATCCTTAAATAATGGGATAAAACTTGGAACTTAACACCCTTTTGTCCTTAATCTTTCCTTATTTAATCATCTAGGGAAATCTTAATTTCTCTAGGATTAGAAAATTTATTATGATTGATAAAATACAAGATTATAAGTCACTTTAGTGGTTCTCACCTTTTTTCATTATAAAATTCTCTGAATTTTCATTGGACCTCTTGCCATCAGAAAAAAGATAACTCTTTCTTAGCCATTTTTTGTATTAACCAGATTAAATGTTATGACCAAAGATGTGTAAATAGATGTGATATGAACAGCTTCCAATTATGTCATTAAAGAAAGTGACTTACTTTTGGTAAATTATAATTTTCAGGAAGATAAAATATCATGGCATTCAAACAACTAGATAATAAATACATATCACATATCTTATTTAACATATTAATGAGGGAACAAGTAAGATTTTATGACATGTTAAACCATCTAAAATTGATTTCATAAGTAATTTAACAAAGAATAGTTCTAGAATCAAAGTATTGAATTATATATAAAATAGAGTAATGGATAACAAGACCATAAATTTAACAGTGAGTTGAGTATGTACATTCTTCAATATTAGTCTGGGCTTCACTTTCTTTGCTATTGAAAAGATTGAATATCTACTTTTCCATTATATTTCACTTCATGAAATATGACTATTTTGCCAAGAGCTGTTTGATCCTATATATATATATATATATATATATATATATATATATATATAAATCACAAAGAAACAAGTTTAAGAGGTATTGGATATTCAGGATCAACAATCACTTGTATCTTTCCTTGGAAAACTTTGGAATTTTAAGAAGATAGGAAAATAGCCCTATTTAATGTGTTCTGGATTCTCTTCAGCTAAATCTTTATCAATGATAATAGAATCTTCTCCCAAAAGTTTGCTATAAGAAAAACATTTTTGGTTAGTAATTGACTGGGAGGCACAAAGGAAACATAGAATATGTACTAAAATATTGGTGAATCTTGTTCCGATACAAGTTAAATGGCTGCCTGAAGTGCACCATCTGATTCTTTAAGACTTGAATTGGTTTAAAGATTAATATGGTTCATTTGTATCAGTTGGTTCTTTTGCCACAGATGTATAAATAAGAGAAGAAGTCAAGTTACATTTAGTTACTTAAGACAAAGAGAGGTGGAAACAGCTTTCCTGAAAGAGGCTCTTGCTGCCTGTAACCTGGCAGTCAAGAACTGTAACTTGGAGCTTCTTAAAGGTGAAACAGTGAGTAATACTGAATTCCTGAATTAAATGAAGCTCTGAAAGCTTCAAACTTCACCAGGGGCAAACCTCCATACAAGGCCGTGCTACAATCTTACATTCTTAGGTGAGAGTGGAATATATTTTTACCTTATTTAAACCACTGTGAGTTTGGTATCTTTCTTTTAATGTATTCTCAAGCCTGCCTAAATAATGCAAGCATTCTTTAAAACATAACATATATCCTCCAGTTCTTCATGTTCATAGGTTCTTTATATTCAGAAGTTTGGGTTCTGAAGTATCACAAGAAATTTGATACCCTGAGGTGAAAATACCCTTTAATTTTGATGTCTTCCTAAGGCAATGGATACTGTAGATTCTTTGAAGAAATGGCAGAGTGTAAGGAAACTTGACCTGTGTATGTGCATGTTTACATAAAAAAAAATACTGTCAAATATTTTGGCATAGAGAAATGTCCTTTCAGATTTAACTTAATTCAATTTTCAGAGCAATGTATAGTATTGTTTTCTCTCCCAGAAGACCACTGTCTCATAAATGGACCATTAGTCTTAACTGCTTTAATTACTTTTAAGACATCTCAAGCATTCTTTGTTTTGGCTCAGTTACCCCCCAAATTTTATTACATTGGTCTGGCACTTCAAATGCCTTCCAGGTGCTGGACAAGTGTTCTACCTATGAGCTACGCACCAGTCATCAAGCCATTCTCTACAGAGTGTCTTTATCAAGGAAGCCAGGCTTCCCTTTAGCTAATGCAAAACAACTGCCTGTGTTTTGAATAGTTTCTTCCCACTTTACTTCATTATATTGTCTTCACTGTAGTCACTATTTTAACTGGATTAATTCTGATTGCATAACTATGAATTTAGAAAACTTCTCCCTTTTGGACCCATGTCTGTAAAGCAGTGGACTTGCCTGTTGTCCTGCATGCTTAAATTCTACAGAAACTTTTAAAACCACAGCACAAATGTGTTCACATGGTGTATTTTCATCATCTCACACGTATCAGAACAGTGTTTAACATGGTTTAAAGTTTAACAAAGTTTAACATGGTTAAGACCAAAAACAGTTATAGTCACCATTAAGAGTTCATTTGCTCTTCCTTTCCTAGGAATTTTTAACCAAAAACATATAAATTATCTTTGATTTATCCATGCCCCTTCCTATGTCTTTAAATTCTTTCACTACATGCCCTCTCTGAAATGACATAGCTTCTGCCCATCTGCATTGGCACCTCTTCACTCTAAACTGTAGGGATCCTTTACTTACACTAGAGCAGGGCCAAGTCATTTAGTTTCCCTCTAGGCAGGTTGGCAACCCCTAGAATTTGTGTTCTGTAACATATTTATGTTTCCTGTAATAAAAATACGGATGCTTTACCTTTATGCATTGGGTAAAAATCCCCATATTAACATGCTTATAATTTGGCATGAAGGGATTGCAACACTTTAGCTTTGCCTGAATTATCTTGTGATTTCTGTTTCAGGCATTGCTGACCTCTTTGGATATATAAGTCTTTCTCTTACCATGCAGACTTTGAATAGTCCATTCCCTCTCTCAAGCTTTCTCTCCCTTTGCATAGGATACTCCTCACTTTCAATACCAGTTCTCAAGATTTTAAACTATGTCCAGACTTTACCTATCTAAATCTAGAATGGGTTCTGTCATGTAGGCAAACTTGTATATGATTTGGTTCCTTTCCTTTAGAGTTTACATTATACTTCAGACTGGAGTAATTTATAACACAATTTTTACAACCCAGTACTAATTTTTTTTTTTTTTTTGAGATAGGGTCTCGCTTTGTAGTTCAGGCTGGCCCTGAACTCACTATGTAGCCCAGGCAAGCCTGGAACTCAGCAATCTTCCTGCTTCTGCCTCCCGAGTGCTGGGATTACAGGCGTGAGCCATCACACCCAGAACTGTATGTGATTACTGGGATCGAACTCAGGGCTTTGCGCTTGCGAGGCAGGCGCTGGAACCACTGAGCTAAATCTCTGGCCCAACGCAGTACTAATTTTTTTTTAATAAAATTCTGTTATTCTATTTAACTATGTGTTACATGCTATAAAAACCCATATCAAGTGTTTGTAGCACCAAAACACTTAGTTTACTATAGTTAGCACTTTTATAGAAACTGTATAGAAAGTGGTTTGCTTTTTATAGAGAAATGTTGGTTGGTATTGGGCATCTTTACAGGTGCCCAGAGTTAGGTAGGTGGATGTTTCCATATAGAAGGAATAAAAACGAGATGGGTACCCTGGAGATCAGGGAGGAAATTACAGAGAATGATGGATTTAAGATGAAATACAAGTAATTCTCAATGTTGAGTGTGATCATGATATGTATATAAAATGTACTTATTTCACAATGAATTTTTTTCAATTGAATTCTTTATTGGTACATTTTACATAAAGCTCACAATTACACTCAACACTGGGGAATTTTTACCAGTATATAATATGAATTAATTCCCATTTTTACCCATATCCCACCCCACCCTGCAACCCCCCCCACCACTCACAATATTTTTTTTAAAAAGTGAACTCTATAGGAAAAAAAAATTAAATGCAAGAGAAATACTAATTAAAACCTAGTTATCATAAACCATGATATTAGTATAAAACCAGCTTATCATACTAGACAGGGAGATGTAGGATTATGCCCACAGATATGAGAAAAACCATGGAAAGTAAAACCATAGCCTCAAAACTAGCTGATAGAATTCCTCCATATGAACCTTCCTTCATGAGCCTAACTGAAGCCCATACTGGTTCCATGGGATGGGTCAGAAATGAGCTTCAGGATGGTTTTATTCTGATTCAGCCAACTATCACAGAAAAGTACTGGTGTAGTGACCTGACCTTCTCCGTGCTTTCTTATAGAAAGTTACACTTGGGGATGTCACTTATTCTATTTTGC
Source organism: Thryonomys swinderianus (assembly GCA_004025085.1). NCBI lineage: Eukaryota > Metazoa > Chordata > Mammalia > Rodentia > Thryonomyidae > Thryonomys > Thryonomys swinderianus. The sequence goes on along the minus strand of PVIC010000485.1, from coordinate 79,181 downwards.
TTCCTGTGATACTCAGTGAAAATTTAGCGTATGTGTTGGAGCCCCATGTCCTCCAGAGTGAATTATGGAACTTTGTAGTCATGAAAATAGAGAGAATATGAATCTGGGAGCTAGTCACCCTACCACAGGCCACGAAGCAGTTTAAGGAATGGTAATGTTAGGTGGGTAATTCTCCTTGGAGATAGTAAGAATGAAAGAAAGTGGTGCAGTATCTAGGCTGTAAGCCAGTAAGCAGGTTCCAGTCAGAAAGAAGGAGGCCATGGAAGAAGCACGACCAGTGACAGAGATGAGATTCTATCACAGTATGTTCTGGGAGCTGTAAGAGGGGCCCCTGCTCCAGGCCTCTTGTTTTATTACATGCATTTATTAAAGAATAAAGTTTAAACATTATATTTTAATGTCTTTGAGGTGCCAAATTTATATCCTCCAAAATATAGTGGGTGGGAAGTGTAAAATTTAATTATTTCTTTTTGTGAAAATGGAATCCACAGTATAATGCAATGAATGGACAACTCCTAAATATTCTGGTGACCAAATATTTAGCCAATTATATTTATCCAGGTCAGAATTAAAAATCAGCTTGCTTAGCATTCTGTTTATCAAAAGCAATGGTTCATTACTTTCAATTTCAATTAAATTTTCAATTTGTGGAATACTGTCAAGAAAACAAATTCAGTAGGAAAAATATAGTATTTTCTTCAGCCATTGAACTTTTGACTTGCTCAATATTTATCCACTTTATCATTTGACAGGTTTCTGGTTTGATGAATCTTATTTATAATTTCTGTTGGAAGAGATGGTGAAGGAAACTACTTTTCCTTGAAACTGGGATAATGTAAAGAACTTTATTTGTCCCACTGTTACCACAGCTTTACAAAAGGAAGTTATTTTCCATTTCAGTGTTTGAAGAGCTGATTGAGTTTCTTACTTTTAGATAATTACTTTTTCAAATAAATTTTACCCAGTAATTTCCTTTGGGACTGAACTTTCCCACTTGCCATTCAGTATATTCCTGTAGAATAACTTGTTTTGTGTTTTCTGCCATTGATTGCAATTGTTAATTCTGATGTGAAATAGAGGAAGTCTTCCCTTGAAACTTCAGTTTATTTAAATGTATCCTACAGCAGTATTTACTCTTCTAATAGTCTGGTTGTATTTTTCAGATATTTAATCGTGTGCTAAACTATAATTTAGCATCTATTGAATTTTATGTTTCCTTTTTCTTTCCTTTTCTGTCTTTTCTTTTTTGACTAAATCAGTAACTTTACTTTTTTCTAAGCAAAAGATATTTCAGTGTCCCCCAATGGCTTGTTTTCTAACATATCATAGAAAGTTTTAGACTATTTTTCTATGTATAATCAAAGAATGCTTACCATTTTTGTCCTTATTTTAGAAACACAGTTGCTATATAGTCTCAATTGCAAACAAGGAAATAATGTATAACTGCTTGCTGAAGAAAGATTATTTTATTCTTTCAACTTTTTATTTGGTGAGAAGAGAAACCTTTGAATTGGGAAGGAAATGCTGTGTACATGTCTTTTTTTCTCTCCTTCTACCACATTAACCTGGAGAAGATAAGACTGAAACTTACTCAGAATCTTTTAATCTAAAGTGTTTTCCTCAACTGTGAACATTATCAAGGGTTTAGTATATTTCCTAAGATCACTGAAGAGCAATCCCATTGCTGACTACAATAAATCCTTTTGTTGGGTTTCCTTGTATCATACAGATTCGATTTATTTCAAGCTTAAAATCTTTCCTGCAGATTCTTTCAACTAAAAGTACTAAAATTTCCTCTCCCAAATAACATTACACACACACACACACACACACACACACACACACACACACACACACACAATACCCCAGAATTCTAAGATAGGATAGTTTCCAGTGCAATTCAGTTTTAGTTAATTACTGATTAGATGTCACTAGCTGCTATAGTAGTTTTTTAAAGGTCACTTTTTAAATAAGAGAATAAATTTTTACTTAAAATCTTATATAAAACTTATATGTAAAGTTTGTAAATTTTTTGATTAAAAGTAGATATAGGTCCAGAGCTCCACATTATTGTACTTCTCATGCTGTGTAGAAGTCTTTGACTAACACAAAAACAAGGTGGTATTATTTCTAGCCATCTTTGCTTGATGAAACAATACTTTGAATGTAATTGACAGAAATATATTTTATTTATTTACAATTCAGTTGACATAAGCTTTCCTAGGCATTTTGCATTTCTCAGTTTTCCTTAAGTCAAAAATACTTCTATTTTTCTGGTCACCAATGTTCTCTAGAACCTACATACTGGGGAAGGGCCATCAGCAAGAGGACAGGAACATATAGTTAGAAGCAATGATCGTGGCCAGTGCTTCTCCTTTTGTCTGTGTTTTGTCATCTAAAGTAGGCTGGATAAACAAATGTATAGGATTATATCATTACCTGGTATCATCACTTTCTTTCACTGGGGATGCAGGTAGAGATATAGAGATGTCTATCACCAGGTCATACAGTTGGACCTCAGTTCACTAACTTAATTCATTCCATGTTTCTGGGAAAGATGGTCAAACTCCTGTTCATGTAGGAATGGTGGTCCTGGCTCTGTTTATCACCCTATAAAGAATTCAAAAACAAAAACTAAATTTTCCAAACTCTTCCATTTGAGAGCCAAATTGTTTACATTGTGAACTGAGGTACCACTGTATTTATAAATGGATTTCATCTAGAATATACAACATAGTCTCATTTCAAGAATAAAGTTATTTGTCAGAGTAAAGGAAGAATTCTTGGAAAAGATATGTATGTAAACTATTTAAATTCTAGTGTTATCTCCCATCTTTACTTTCTATCTCTCTTACAATCTATGCCATTTCTTAATGTATCTAATGGAGGTGGTCACTTATTTCCATACATATTAAATTTTAACATATGATCATACATTATAGACATTATTGCTTCAATCTCATCATTCTAATTTTATTGGATCTTCTGTAAAACTGATTCCTTGGTCAGCTGAAATATAAAGATAGGATCCAATAAAAATAATATTTTATTTTATCCTTACCTACAATTTGAGGCTTTGGTGTTATTTCTCAGCCATGCAAATCTATATTTAGAAAAACTGTTCTGGTCAGAAACCATCAGTACCTGCCTGGAGCCATCATTAACAGACCTATGAATACCAGCTGTGGGCTTTACATTAATTCTTTAAATCAGCAGCCCATAGCTGTCTTTAATCTCTGACATTCTGTTGAATCCAGAAATGTTTAATTTTCACAACTTGAGCTTCTAAATGGACCAGTGCAAAAGGCCCAACCTCACTGTTCTTGCCCAAGCCACAGAAACAGAGACAAGAAAATAGTGACATATTTCATGTGAGAGATATTCCACAAAATAACTGACCAGTGATCTTGAAAAGTATCACAGCTCTGGTTATGGACCGATGTTTGTGTCCCCTCGAACTTACAGTTTGAGCTTGCCCCCACTGCATGTGATGTCTTTGAATTTAGCGGGCCTTTGCAAGAGAAGTAGTGATTAGCTCTCTGTCATATGATTACTATCATTGTAAATGGAGAGGTCACATCTGCTTTCTCAGTTCCACGAGGAGACAGTGAGGAGGGAACCCTCATCAAGCTAGGAAGACAGCCCTCACCAGAAACCACATCACTGGGCACCTTTATCCTGACTGGGCTTCCCAGCTTATAGAACTGTGAGAAGTAAATATTTATCATTCAACCCCTCAGTCAATGGATTTTGCTAGCAACCTAAGCAGAGTAACTCGATGCAGAAAGCACATGAAAACTGCACTGTCAGATACTGGAGGAGACAAAGGAGAATGAAGGCTGGACAACTATGTTCAACGGGGCATCCTTCAGCAGACCCTTCTGGAGGGAAAAAAGATATGTGGGGCAATTACACGATTTTGAATAATGTCAACAGTTGATTAATACTACTGTTATTTCTCTTGCTTGGAAATTTTGTGCCGTTTTTGTCTAAAATCGAAAAAAATATGCTGAAATGCAGTTGGTAAACTATTAGAACTAGAAGAGTTAGATAGAAGTGGGTTATGAAAACTTCTTTTAATGTTTTTACAGGTTTTCTCTAATGAAGTTGTTTAAAAATCAAAAGGTAAAACAATGGGACAATTAAATGACATTCACATTTAAATACAGAAAAATCTCATTTTCAGATAAAAAACTTTCGGTATCTTATTAACATTCTCAAAAGCTCTGAAGAAGCAATTTAGACATTTCAAGGAGCCTAAATTTTCTTTGTAGTTTTTTTTTTTTTTGAGACAGAGTCTCACTTTGTAGTTCAGGCTGGGCTTGAACTCATTATGTAGCCCAGGCTAGCCTCAAACTCATGGCATTCCTCCTGCCTCCGCCTCCAACATGCTGGAGTTAGAGGCGTGAGCCACCACATCTGGCAGGAGTCTACCTATTGAAGACAAGATAATTTACAAATTTTATGATTAAAAGCTGTCATATTATTAAAATATCAATGAAACCGGGGATGGTGGCTCATGTCTGTAATCCCAGCACTCGGGAGGCAGAGGCAGGAGGACTGCTGAGTTCAAGGTTTGCCTGGGCTACATAGTGAGCTCAGGGCCAGCCTGAACTACAAAGCGAGACCCTGTCTCAAAAAAAAAAAAAACAAAAATCAATGCAAACTACTAAGTTATATGTATCCTTTAAGCAGCAGTATAATTGATTATAGGTAGATTAAAATAGAGTCAAATAGCAGCTTGTTTATGACCTTAGTTTGGCTAAATACAGTTTGGCCCTGGTGTATACTACACACACACACACACACACACACACACACACGCGCACACATACCAAATGGTATAATAAAGCCGATCAAGATTCAAGCTTCAAATGAAATCAGTCTATTTATTTCAAGTCATGTTACCTATCAATATAAATAGAAAAGAAACTTTCCCTCTAACAAAATTGCATAGATTACAGTAGATGCTTAATAATGATATTCATAATGAGGTCATGTAGACTGTACCTGGGCTCAGAGTATGGGCTCCTATTCAGTAAGACTGTTCTAACTACTACTTCTGTCAACATCCGATCTGACATTGATAGAAATTGGTGATGAATCACAGGTATAGCATTCTCATACAACGTATGTAGTAATAAATTGGTAGTGTATCCTTTGTGCCCAGGAAGTGATAGCAATTCATTTTAGCAGTCATTAAGTCTTTGCATGTATCTGCCTTTTTTGCCCATAAGTTGTCAATCAGACCACTGTACAATAACTCACAACATGTTTGATCCATCAATAAAGTTCTGTATATTAAAATATACCACATGAGGGGACCCAAATTGTAATTCAGGAGTTAACAAAAATCGGTGCATAACAGTGGTTGAACAGACCCTTGTCTACATACTGAGTCTCCTAGAAATGAAGCCCACTGCAGTGCTACACTGAGGAAACAGTCTGATGGAGATATAGCTTGGCCTGTGTTGAGATGATACACATGCATATGAACTGTCATCTTTCATGAAAATGTCCTAAATTAATAACCATTTATACAGTCCATAAGTTCTTTACATGAGACATAGGAGTAGAAGCAGAAATGAGTCAGTGATCCCTGAGTACATTCCCCTGTGTACACTATGATTAAAAGGAACTGATCAGTTGTGTGGATAGATATACCTACAGCAGGACACAGTATGTCTATGAAAATATGCTGAGAAACTGCAAAAATAAAGATTATACATATATAAAGAATGCTATATTTTTAATCAGGAATTTGTTTATATGGGATTTGCTACTTCCTAGAAACAAAAATATAAGATTCTATTTATCTGGATTGTCTACCAAAATCCGTGGTATTACTTGCCTTGATTCTAATGGAAAAAATTTAATATACACTGCTCTTCCAAAACTGTCCAAATGAAAGAAGAAGCTCCCAACTTAGGGCTGGTATAGGAATTAGTAGCAATCTCTCTCTGTCTGTCTCCCACAAGCACACTAACAGGACCTGGAAAAATACATTCAACACATAGTAAACTAGTGTAACCTCATTAAATCTCAGAATTTTAAATATGCTTAGAATGTGAAATTAGAAATATCAAATACTTATGGTAGGAGTAAATGTAATTAAAATGACTTCTAATTGCTAAAAATATCGACCGTCTTGACTGTATTTTAATAATTTTGCTTAAGACAGTATTTAATAACTTAAAGAATAGTATTATAACTGATACTAACTTTTTACTGACACATGTGTTAGAAAATCTCAAACATGTTCCTAAGCAATTATCTAAAAATGCATATGAATATGTATTCCATTCCTAAAAAATTAACTGCTTTTAGCTGTGCTAAAAACTTTCCATTATTTCTCTCCTAATTTGTACCTGATACTTGGAAATTATAAGAGAGTTCAATTCTGAAATACCTGAGTTGTTTGTTTTCAAGTAATTTTTGTAGAAAAAATAATGGGACAATATTTAAATATATCCAATTGTGTTTATGTATTCATTATTTCAGTGGGTGAACTTTAGTATTCTGTAGAGCTCTGGAAAATATTGAAAAGTGGTCAAAGAGCCATTTCAGATCTACTTTGTTCTTTAAAGATTTTGTCATTGTACACAGTCTATTTCCTGAAGGACCAAGTATTATTGACAGAGGGATAGGATAGAAATCACAGTGAAGTAACACATTAAGTGATGGAGATCTCCAGGGAAGCTGAAAGAAAATGCTGAGTTTAATTACAGTTGACTTAGATACAAGTAAGAAGAGGAAGGGTTAGACTAAATATTGGCTTTTTATTCAAGAAACATAATGAATGATTTCCTAGCTTTTTCACTAATACAAAATTGTTTTATATAAATAACACTAAGATTAGTATCCTCAGCAGAATTCAGTAGAAATTACCATCTTAAAAATATTTTATATGTTGAAGATAAAATGATTATACCTATGGCAAAAAATAAAATCAAACTCATATTGTATAAAAATACTAAAATACTGGAGAATCACGTCATTATTACAACAAACAATTCTGCATTTTAACACAGGTAAATATAATATTGTTTAGGTAGAAAACATGGTGATACAAACAGTTACATCAATAAGGGAACATTCTGCAATTAATATTTCTTTTAAATCCTGGTAATGGACAAAGACATTTTTCAGTGTTTGGAAAAGAATTCAAAATAGAAATTGATGTGAGTGCAAGAAGTTGTATAAACACTGTACATCCCAGTGTGTTTAGCTAAAAGCAGTAAGTAAATCAAGGGTCAATGTGTGCTCCTGTTTGTCTCCAACCTTTTGGCCAAAGGCAATCATAGTGACTGGAACTAAAGTTTCTTCATATTACGAAGTGCCAAGTCATGTAATTGTCACTTTTATGATTTAATCTCTGTAGAAAAATTATCCTATATTTTATTCATTTGATAATACCTCAAATATTTTATTGTATTTTTCTTTCACTTTATGTAATTTTTTTTTTTTCCTCACTACATTGCCTAGACTACTTTCTAACTTGGGCTCAAGTGATCTTTGTACTTCAGCCTCCTCAGCAGCTGGGACTAGGGGGCCGTGCCACCGTGCTTGGGTTTCTTGTTTATCTTAAAACAATGACATATTAAACTATGTCAAAGAAATATTCTATCTATAGATATTTCATTTTCTGTTCTAACAAAAAATAAAATAGAATTTTATGAAGCATTTCAAGCATCAATTGGAGAAAATATCTGTGTATCTAAATTTAGTTTTAACGAATCATAAGATATTTCCTTCAATCAGAATTTTTTTTTTTTTTTTTTTTTTGCTTTTTGGAGACAGGGTCTTGCTTTGTAGTTCAGGCTGGCCCTGAGCTCACTATGGTGCCCAGGCAAGCCACCACGAACTCAGCAATCCTCCTGTCTCTGCTTCCCGAGTGCTGGGATTACAGGCGTGAGCCACCACGCCCAGCATTTTATGTGGTACCGGGGATCGAACTCAGGTCCTTATGCTTACGAGGCAGGTGCCGGAACCACTGAGCTAACCCTCCGGCCCTTCAATCAGAATTTTTAAAGGTGAAGTGTCATTCTTTCCATGAACCAATTTCTTACCCTTTGAAGGGCCTCTTTATTTAGAAAAAGATACTACTTTCTTTCCTTATGTATTTTTTTATCCTATGATGTACTTTAATATAAATAATAATGATTGAATTATTTTGAGGCCTAGCATGATGTTATTAGAAATACTTCAACTGGGGCTGGAGATTTAGCTCAGAGGTTCTGGCGCCTGCCTCGCAAGCGCAAGGTCCTGAGTTAGATCCCCGGTAAACACATACAACAATGCTGGGCGTGGTGACTCACGCCTACCAGCAATCAACCAGCAATCAGCACCACATTCCACAGTGCAGGGCATGGTGGCTCACGCCTATAATCCCAGCACTCGGGAGGCAGAGACAGGAGGATTGCTGAGTTCCAGGCTTGCCTGGGCTACATAGTGAGCTCAGGGCCAGCCTGAACTGCAAAGCAAGACCCTGTCTCAAAAAAAAAAAAAAAAAAACTTCACCTGGATGGTTTTCATATTTTATGAAAGCTGCCATAGTAAGTCATATAATTTCTAATAGCTACATCACAAATTTCATTTCATTATAGAAATAAAGTATAATATGTATATTTGTAAATATGACAGATTATGTTTACTTTCATTGCCCATTGTATCTATTCAATTTAGCACTGATTAGACTTATGAATATTTTTTTTTTTTTTGAGACAGGGTCTCGCTTTGTAGTTCAGGCTGGCTCTGAGCTCACTATGCAGCCCAGGCAAGCCTCGAACTCAGCAATCCTCCTGTCTCTGCCTCCCGAGTGCTGGGATTACAGGCGTGAGCCACCACGCCCGGCTGAATAATTATTTTTTTGTCAGTTACATTGGAATGAAAAACTATATACACACATAAAATTCATTTGCCTAATAATAGAAAAATCATAGGGTCATATACTTTCCAAACTCTTGAAGTTGCCAAATTGTTTTCCAAAATAGGTAGCATATTAATATGTCCCATATTTTTACGTGAAATCTTGTTTTTTCCCAAACCTCATATTTAGTATTAATATTTGTCATTAAATGTCATGAAATATCAATAAATCCAACTTGTTCTTTAACTGATTTTTATTTACCTAGTTACTACAGAAGTTGAGCATTATACTAAAGTGTTTCATGAGTTCTGCTAAACAATATTAAAGGATAAATGTCAATAGCTCCATCTGAGTTAGCAATCAAAGGAATATAGAGCTTTTATACTTGCACATTGTGAAGGGGTCCTGAGCTTTATAATAGGAAGTAAGGTAAAAAATTTTTATGTTTTATCCAAATAGATAAAATTGCTACTGCAGTGTTTTAATACCTAGAAATTTCTGCAGATATATAATAGATGAAAACTGGGAAAGTCCCAGTAGTTCAGGCTTGATGGGTTGGTTTCCAGAAAGGTACTACTGAAAGGTGATGCAAACTTTAAAAAGTGGCATGTGCTCGAGTTGAGGGAGGGATTTTCTCTTCTTTGTGGTATTTGTTTTCATGACGGCTGATTAACGCAGTGTTTTATTTCTTACAAGATACAAAAACGCATTTTAAAAATATTTGACAAAAGACTTTTTAGTGAAAGTTTATCGAAGAAGACACAGCCGATTACAGAAGACTTTAATGTAAATTTGACATTGCAAACTACTGATGTACAATTCACTGTTCTCAAACTGACATTGAATCAATTTATATAATGGACTGGAAGACAAAAAATAAATTATAACTTTCTCTCCCAACAAAAAGACTAATTAAATTTCTAAGAAAAATTTACTACCAGACATTAGCGAAACTATTCTAGAAAAATATGGGTGTGATTTATATTGCTCTTTCAAAAATAAAGTCTAAAGTGTAAAACAAAAAGTTTCAGATCATCTCTGAAAACTTTAAAAATGCACTGCGAAAATGAAAAATAAACATTTCAAGCATTATAGACATAATATGAATAATACACACATAAAGAAGAATTACCACAAACAAGTCAATAGAATATTGAATAAAAGAATTGCACAATCAATTCACAGAGGAAAATGCAAATGAAATAGCTCTGACTGATCTGTAAAATGAAATTAAAGTAATAAGGATACCCAATGGTTTTCCCACCAGGCTGTTATTCTGAAAATGTTAATATATTAATAACTCTATGGGGAAATTGCATTAATATCTTATTAAAGACAATTAGAATCTTTGAAATTTAAGTGTGAATGCAACTATCTCATTTCCTTCAGAAATATATTTATGAACAAAGGGAAATATACAACCCTAATTAGATCTTTTATTGTAATAAAAACATTGAATATTATTATTAAATTCTGTTCATTGTAAAAAAAAAATGTGATTGGGGCCGGAGGGTTAGCTCAGTGGTTTCCAGCGCCTGCTTTGCAAGCGCAAGGTCCTGAGTTTGATCCCCAGTAACCACATATAATGCTGGGTGTGGAGACACGCCCACCAACAATTAACACCGCATACCACAATGCCGGACGTGGTGGCTCACGCCTGTCATCCCAGCACTCTGGAGGCAGAGACAGGAGGATTGCTGAGTTCGCGGCGGCTTGCCTGGGCACCATAGTGAGCTCAGGGCCAGCCTGAACTACAAAGCGAGACCCTGTCTCAAAAAGCAAAAAAAAAAAAATGTGATTTATGGTACCCAAATCAAGCAGATGTTGAATGTCATGTACCTGTTAAAATCATAAACTTTAGGGCTGGAGGATTAGCTCAGTGGTTCCAGTGCCTGCCTTGCAAGCTCAAGGTCCTGAGTTCGATCCCCGGAAACCACATACAATGCTGGGCGTGGAGACTCACGCCCACCAGCAATCAGTACCACATACCACAGTGCAGGGAGTGGTGGCTCCCGCCTGTAATCCCAGCACTCAGGAGGCAGAGACAGGAGGATTGCTGAGTTCGAGGCTTGCCTGAACTACACAGCGAGCTCAGGGCCAGGCTGAACTACAAAGTGAGACCCTGTTTCAGAAAAAAAAAAAAAAAATCATAAACTTGATCTTTTTCATATTGATCTCTGTATATTTTCAAAATGCTAAATAAATCTAATATAGTGCAAAATAATATTTATAAGAAAAGGAATGATATTTAGGGTAAAGCATAGAAAAGGAGATTTTGAAGTTATTACTCTGAGTACTAAAATTTTAGAACATTTTTCACTAGAAATCATTTTGTATTATGATTCATGTGCATTAAAATTAATTGTAGCTTTAGACAGTATATACCTGAGCTGGGCACAGTGGTGCATGCCTATAAACCCAGCTACTTAACATTCCAAGGCAGGAGAATCACAAGTTCTAGGGCAGCCTGGGCAACATAACAAGAATCGATCTCAAAATGAAAAACAAATAAATCAATAGAAAGGGAAAGTAAGTAGAGGAAGTAAGTAGCTCCGTGGTAGGGCATCCCTGGATTCCATCACTAGTACAGAAAAAAATTTATCACGGTAGTGCATTTATGAACAACTTAGATAAGACTCTGTACTACTTTGAACTCTCATTTTATGAGCAGTATCTGATACTATCATTAATGTTGCTTCTGAAAACAAAAAATATTTAAACTTTTGATTAATATTTATTTTTAAGATATTATAGGAACCAAGGCTCTTAAAGATAATAGCAACCAAATTTTTCAGTTTTGTAACATTAACAACAAACTATGGAATGAAATATACATGTTACAGTACTAATAGTAGGTACATTCAAATAGAAAATAGAAAAATGATAAAAAAAATTTAAAAATAAAGTACTTAATATATAATTCATTTTAATAGCACAGAAATACCATTTATATTTTATGAAACTATTATTTCATGTTTTTTAATTTGCTCAGATGCATTTGAAAGTCTTATTTTATTCTTTTGAAATATAGAAGTTCACTTTTTTTGTTTTTTTTTTTTGTTTTTTTTTTTTTTTGAGACAGGGTCTTGCTTTGTAGTTCAGGCTGGCCCTGAGCTCACTATGGTACCCAGGCAAGCCTCGAACTCAGCAATCCTCCTTCCTCTGCCTCCCGAGTGCTGGGATTACAGGTGTGAGCCACCACGCCCGGCACTGTGGTATGCAGTATTGATTGCTGGTGGGCATGAGTCTCCACGCCCAGCATTGTATGTGGTTTCCGGGGATCAAACTCAGGACCTTGCGCTTGCGAGGCAGGCGCCGGAACCACTGAGCTAACCCTCTGGCCCAAGTTCACTTTTTTTGAAAGATTTTGTGTTTCAGTGCATACTTTAAGGACTTTTAGCACTGTCAAAAGCAGAAGCACCTCTTTCTATGTTTAAACATATTTAGAAAAAGAGAAGTAGGTGTTGAAGGCAAAATTTTTAAAAGTAATGAAATAAAGACCCAGAGAGTGTGTAAGAGGAGGAGCTCCAGAAGGGTGAGCCCTGGCTAAGAGGGACACTCTTCACCTAAAACAGGACAGAAGGGCAAATGTTTCAGAGAAAGTTTCTCACACCACATAAGAGAAAATAGAGGCTGGCTTCAATCACATTTAAGTCAATACAGAAGAATCCACCAGATCTAACTTGTCTTCTTTTGCTCAAGAAACTTAGTTCATAAAATGTTAATAGGCTGCAGGTTGATAATTTATGGTATTATAATTGGTTTTTGCTTCTCAACTCTTCTAAGCAATGGTTCTTTATAGTCTGACTATCTTCCAAAGACACCATGCCTGAATGGAATTTGAAATTTCGCTTTTTAAATTAATACATGTTTCTAGTATATAATGTTTATGTTTTGTGTGTAGAGTTGGTATGGAAAACATTCCAATTCCTTATTCGTTCCCTCTCCTTTCCTACTCTCTTTTCTTCCTCCTTCTCTTGATCCTCCTCCTATTTGAAAATAGATCCATTCCTACATTTTATTACCTTTATATTGTTCTTTATTTATAATGTGGGTTTCTCATATTAGGGAAATCATGAGCTATTTTAGTGAATGTGTCAATGTATGACATGTAACATTATGGTCCCGAGATTCATCCACTTCCCCACAAATGACTCATTTATCTTTATGGCAGAGTAATTTTCCATTGTACATATCACATTTTCTTTATATTTTCAACCCTCCACCCTCACATTATTATGCACTTGTCATAAATTAGGTTCTTTGAGAATGAGGCTTATTGAAAACAGAGGCTTAAAAAACAACATCTGTGAAACAAAGGGGAGGAGGCCGAATTGTGCTGAGAAAGAAGTTCAGAAGCTGTACAAGATCAGAGCTATACAAGCTGAGGCCAAATTTGGGGTCTTCCAAAGGGAGAGTACTCACCCCATGGCCTGTTTTGGGATGTCCAGCCCGTTGTACCTCTGCCTCACTCAGTCAACCCACTGGAGCTGCCCTAGCAGACGTGACTCCTCCTGAGACTGCAGGAAAACCCAGGACTGCTGACTCGCGGCCCCTTCTGACTATCGAAGCCCCGAGCATGTCCACGGACCACACGCCACGGGACGGAAAGTGTGCAGTCCTGTGCTGACACACCCAGCCAGCCTTTAGCAGTTGCATATCTTAGTCAAATATTAAAACGGTTTTATTTTGGTAGCCTTCGTGCATAGTAGCCTTCCGTCCACTCTCACCTTTCATGTCCAGAACAGTATGCACAGTTAAGACTAAAATTATTGTGCCAGGAAATTTGATTTTCAAAGTTCAAGAAAAAGATGTGTAAAAACGCTGAGGTCATTTTGTACTAATGAGCAAGCTATTAGTTATATAAATAAATCCAACCACTTGCAGAATTATATACTCTTAGGAGTAATACAAGGTATATTGTGCTGAAAATATTTCCTCATTTTGTTAGCAGTGAGTAAGGAATCACATTGTTCTGTGGTCCAGAAGAACAAATGAATTCCGAAGTCTAGTAGAGCATGAAGATCAGAATAGCTGATAAAACTGAATAAGCAAATGAAAGAGGACATAGGAGAAGTACACAGAGGGAAGGTGTCATCCAAATGAAATACTGTGTGTGATGTCACACAGTCTGTGCCAGAACAGACATGACTTGATGAGGAAGATGTCGGAAGCAAGAGTTTGATGTTAAGGTGCATAAAGCTTTTGAAGTAGGAATTTGTGTCTGTTTGGTTTAATAAGCTCTGCAACCTTGCGCATACAAAAGGATCAATTAGTGTTTCCTAGAATGAATGTTTGGAGAGGAAAACATCTTGCTAGATTTATGAAGAAGGGGAGAGGGCACTTGCGGGTGACTGTTCCAGGTACGCAGCAGAGCCCATCTGCTGTACCAGATGCCCAGTGGTTGATTGGAAAACAAACGTGTGGGAGGCAAAGGCATCTTTCCAAAAGGCCTGCAGGAAAGAGGCCAAGGCAGCTATGCCAGGACTACTCCTAACCTCCAGCGATAGCCACAGTCAAATTGAGTTTTCTAATTTAACAAAGACTCTGCAAATGTAGGTCTGGGGAGACAATTGAGCTGCATTTTGTGTTTTAAAATAGTTGAGTGTTTCTGAAAAAAGTGAGTTCATGTGTATGTTCTGCAGAGCTCTGTGTTTGCTCCATCTTCCTTCGAACATAGCACAGTTACACGCACTGAAACACTTAATCACACAATGTTGAAGTTGACCCTCATTTTCAATGAACTAATATAATTTAGGTGTTTCTGAGATTTAAATGTTTTATTTAGCTTTTATTATGCAGGTTGGAGGAATTTGACAACAATATAATACATTATCTTTACTTTGGATACCTAATTTCTCCTTTATTCATAGCAAATTTTGAAACTCAATTTTATAATTCTTGACCTAAGTCTGTGCTTCATTTTTTCCTTGTCAATATAGAATTATTTGCATTATGCTATTCTATGATGAAAGATAAGATTTTAACTCAGTGAAAAGTACATGTGAATTCATTCATCTTAAAGTGTCTATTTTTTCCCTTTTACTATTTTCCCTTCCCTTTTTTGTCTCTTTCTCTGTCTTACACACACACACACACATGCACACACACACGCACACATACCTCTCACAGTTACTTACAACTGCTCATATGCAGTAGGTGGAGCATTAGTTATTTAGATAGCATATTAGTAATACAAGATGCATAAATCTCCCTGAAGCATGTTATGAAGATACTTTGTTTCATCAAGTCCTTGGGATAAAATCAGAAAAAAATTCTTGTGTTTTTTTTTTTTTTCACAAATGAGGAAAACAAAGCCCAGAATGTTTCCGTCATTGACCTCTACCCAAAGTTCTTTTTTAAAAAAAATTTTTATCTTGGGCCGGAGGGTTAGCTCAGTGGTTCCGGCGCCTGCCTCGCAAGTGTAAGGACCTGAGTTCGATCCCGGGTTACCACATATAATGCTGGGCGTGGTGGCTCACGCCTGTCATCCCAGCACTCGGAGGCAGAGACAGGAGGATTGCTGAGTTCGCGGCGGCTTGCCTGGGCACCATAGTGAGCTCAGGGCCAGCTGAACTACAAAGCAAGACCCTGTCTCCAAAAAGCAAAAAAAAAAAAAAAAAAATTTTATCTTTATTGGTACATGGTATATACACATTGTGATCACACTCAATATTGGGAATTTGTAAATTATGTATATGACATAATTTAATTCTCATTGTTTTCCATTTCCCTACCCACCCCACAATCCTCTACCCCCTAAATAGATAAGGTTTGTTTCCTTTTTTTTTAATTACCACCACATTTTTTCTTTACCTGTCAAAGTTTTTCAAAGCCTATGCTTAATCGGGTAAACTTACTGTTTTTTTGTTCTATGAAACAATGCAGATTTTAGAGGATGGGAGGAAATAGAGGCAAACATTTTTTAATGTGAACACTGTATACCAAAGAATGGTCATGCATTGTTACTTTTTTCAACATTATAAATTTAACCAGGTGAATTCCTCTTGTGCTAAAACTGCTTAATGAGAGATAAGTCTTTACATAAACCTTTATTTCAGTGTAAGTTTGAAGGAAGAAACAAAATGTGTCTGATATGTGTAGTTTTGAATACAAACAGTGCTACTCGATAACCCCTTGATCTTGGGAAATCATTCTCCCTTGTCTGTAAAATGCAGGACAACAATTACAGGCTCGCTGAGGAGTGGAGCGAGGCAACTGAGACAATTTATAAAAGACCTCCGCATTGTACACAACACCGCTACCACTTATTGGTGTAGACTGTATATGATATATGATACTTAAAGAATTTATTATAAATAATAGAATTTAGGTCTAGCCTTAGTTATAGTAACCGAATAGAGATTTAGTTCGAAATAACATCCCCAGATTCCTGCCAACATAAATACACAAAAACTCTTAAATATTTTTCTGATACATTAGCTTTTTCTTCCTTAGACTTTGTAGTTCCCTTTCTGGATTTTGCCATGATATGAGTCTAGTTGTGAATAGAATTGAAAGAAGAGGGTGTCTAGGATAAGCATTTGTAAGCCACCTGGTGTGGTTATTACAGGTTCTTCAACAGAGGAGGTGTGTCTCATACACGAGAGCAGCGTACAGCGCTGGCTCAAGTGACACACGCTCTCGCTGTTATCCAGCCCAGCTTTGATAAATACCTCACTATCTCCTAAGTAGTGTCCTAAGCTTTGCACTAGAGAACTGGCGAGGCTACAGATTCACTCTGCTTAGCATTTTGCAGCTCACTCAATTAAAGTTTGTGTCTGATTTTAATTAAGACCTGCCTGCGGTAGTTAGGGATATGGGTTTGTTTTAAGATTGTCATAGAATTTCTACAGCTATCTCACTTAATTTGAACTGAGTTTAGGTAGCTGAGCTGTTGTTTTTTCCCTGTATGTAACCAGTACACTCCTTGAGGTCATCCTGACTGCACTTAATAGATGAACAAGTCAGTGACTTTGTTGCCAAGGAACTTGCTTCATCATCATAGAGCACAGGCAAGAATGTAATGAGTCCTGATATGCGACATGATATAATAGCATCCAACTTACCATTTCTAAGAATCTCAGTACTGTATTCCTGACCAAAGATAAAGCCATAATTATCCCCACATTCTTTTTTTTTTTTTTTTTTTTTGAGTCAGGGTCTCACTTTGTAGTTCAGGCTGGCCCTAAGCTGACTATGTAGCCCAGACATACCTCAAACTCAGCAATCCTCCTGCCTCTGCCTCCCGAGTGCTGGAATGACAGGCATGAGCCACCATGCCCAACATTGTGGGGTGTGGCACTGATTGCTGGTGTGCATGAGTTACCATGCCCAATATCATATCATTGTATGTGGTTACCGGGATCGAACCAGGAACCTTGCGCTTGCTAGGCAGGCAGTGGAACCACTGAGCTAAATCTCCGCCACCCCCCCCCCAAATTCTTTTTAGTGAGTCTATGTTCCTGGTACCATTGTCATTATCAGTCTGTGAGGTCCAATGAGAAGACACATACCATAGGAGTTATTTTAACAAAAGGTAATTAGCATGAAGTTTGTTAATACAAATATGTAAAATTAATAAGGCAAAATAGAGCATTAAAAAATGTAAGCACTACCTGTGAGAAGTATCTAGTAAACATAGGGTGTAGCAACAAAGAGAAGTTTAAACATATTAAAATTAGAAGTATGAACAAGGGCATCATCAGAGGGGAACTTCACCTAGGAAGAAGAGACACCTGCTGGGTATGCTGCCACTTCCAGGACACTGTCATGTGCTTAATTCTTTTTTTTTTTTTTTTTTTTTTTTTGAGACAGGGTCTTGCTTTGTAGTTCAGGCTGGCCCTGAGCTCACTATGGTGCCCAGGCAAGCTGCCGCGAACTCAGCAATCCTCCTGGCTCTGCCTCCCGAGTGCTGGGATTACAGGCGTGAGCCACCACGCCCGGCATTGTGGTATGCGGTGTTGATTGTTGGTAGGTGTGAGTCTCCACATCCAGCATTATATGTAGTTACCGGGCACTGAACTCAGGACCTTACACTTGTGAGGCAGGCGCCAGAACCACTGAGCTAACCCTCTGGCCCATGTGCTTAATTCTAAAAGTACTGTAAACTGGACTCAAACACAGTTGCTGGAACTCACTGCTGTTCACAAGGCTAAGAATCGTTTTTAACATAACAGTTATGTGGAATGAGAAAAAAAACGTAAGCTTTGAAAGAAAATAGCAAAGAGTATGGGTCTTTTTGTCTTTCTGTCTCTTTGTAAACATCTGTATGGTCAGAGTTTAACAGTAGAATCACTTGGCAAGGCCAGAGTATGGTTTGCTGAGTCCCAGCCTTTGTATTGTAGGATAGATGATGTTTATGGAGCTAGAGAATGAAGTTCCTAACAGAAAGGATCTAACTTGTAGTGTACTATATGTATCTTGCAAGGAGGAATGAATTTATCTTTCACTTGAATTAAAATATTGTATGATTTTAAAGAATTGTTAATGAGTTCAGAAAATTACTTTTTCTAAAATATAATTTATTCAATAAAGTAGAGAATTGTACATTAACCACTTCAATAGAAATATAAGACAGTGATAACAATTTATAATATAAACTCTTTTAAGACAAAAGGAGACTAATATCGGGAACAGAATATTCTCAGGGTAGGAAATAAGAATGGTTAACAAACCTCCTAGTATTTACCTCTATTTTATATACTCAACCTACAGGAATGTGTTTATTTTTAAAATATTCCCCAAATACTTTAATTTCCCCTGTATTAGGGGAAATTACATAATGTTTTTGTTAGCTTTTGTTTGGTTTGTTACATCAAGTAAAGTATCATCTACTTATAAGGAAATGAATGACCCAACTCCAGTGTACCTGATTTCAACACTATTTTCCTTCCAGTAGATTAGAAACTACTAGAGTCATTCATTATTCTGGCTACTCTTGTTTTGTTCTACTACTCTTATGTATTGCTTACTTTTCAAGTACCTACTGCCGATATCTTTTTCCAGCTGGCTTCTTCACTTTGTATCTGACATACTTGGTAAAGCATGCTTGTTTTCAGTATTATCTTTGTTTCAGGTCAGCCCTTTTCTAGTTTATTAGTCAGTGCTGGCTCTCACTTCTTTAAATTTGCTGTACAAACTGGATGCATTGTGGGTGACTGTGGGTGAGCTAAATGAGTTGGGTGACCACTGATAAGAGCCTAAGGACAGAGCGAGACTAGGAGGAGGAATACGTGTGCGGGAGCTGCAGAGGCTCAACTGTGGGTGTGAGAGGTCCCTGTTTGTCAAGGTTCTGTGCTTACAAGATGGGGGATCTATGGAAGTGGAACCACAATCATATGAGCTCCCTGCTTTGTCAAGGTCTTCTACTCACAAAGATGGTTTTGAAATAGCAAAGTCATACAATGAGAGATTACTTCAGGTAGCCATGGTGATAGAGTCTGGGCTTTGTAGATAAAGCAACTATGTGTAAGCCAAGATTTAAGAGGTAACATGTGACAAGACAAAATGTTACACAGAGCATACTGGTGTTGTCCTCTTCCTGTTAGTATTTGAAACTGAAATCAATAATATAACTGGTAATAAGAAAGATAAGACAGACTATCAGACATGTTTCATTCCTTATATTTAAACAATGTGATACCATTATTGATCATATTTGCTTCTGTTTAGAATATTTTCCATTTCTAGAGAGTCTCAATAAATGTGAAAATTCATGTTGTATGTTTGGCTGTATTTTCAGGCTTACGATGTAATCAATAGACTCCTTAGGACCTCATTTCTGTTTTGTAGAAGCATAGAGGAAGGTCAATAACTTGCAAAGAATATAATGTGAATCTGCATACTAATTATTAAGATTGAGGAAATTTCACTTTACTGCTATAATTTTTGCTTCAACTTTGTAAAATGGCACTTCGCATTTTATTTGGCAAATAAAATCTATGAATTCTTCACACTTGATCTTAGCCAAAAGGCCGAGAAGCGATTATGAATTCTTAATAAGATACATATGGAAGTTCACCAAAGGTTTATTTCTCCATGATCATACTTGGTGAAAAATACAAATTTCAAAAAGACATTTACAGAGATTTTCCATTTACAGAAATAAACTGACAGACTTTTACCCATATGAAGGAGCACATTTTTATTGGCTGCACTTCATTTAATGACAAGGTTATGATACCGTCTAGACAACTTCTTCACACATCTGTTAAAATGTTTTCATGTTTGTGCATGTTAATAAACCAGTCTTTTAACTTCAGCAGCACCAAATTTAAAATATTTCACCATGTGCTTCACTTGTGCCGTTATTCTTAAATGAAGTTTTTGCATATAAAATCATTATTCCTTTATTCACTGGCAAGCTCACCCCAATGGGGTAACTTTTAATTATAATTATAATCATAATTTAATTGTAATTTAATTATAATCAATAAAGAGAAGATAGAAATATTTAATCATTTAGATCAAATTAAATGATCATTTCATAATAAGACTACACATCACATAATCAAGATATTAATGGTTTCTATTAACATAAAAATTAAGTTTTATCTATCAAAAACATACAAGTCAAAAATATCAGGTTTTAATAGATAATACTTTCTATATCTAAGCATTGTTTTTTTTTGCTTTTTGAGACAGGGTCTCGCTTTGTAGTTCAGGCTGGCCCTGAGCTCACTATGGTGCCCAGGCAAGCCACCGCGAACTCAGCAATCCTTCTGTCTCTGCCTCCCGAGTGCTGGGATGACAGGCGTGAGCCACCACGTCCAGCATTGTGGTATGCGATATTGATTGTTGGTGGGCGTGTCTCCACACCCAGCATTATATGTGGTTACCGGGGATCGAACTCAGGACCTTGCACTTGCAAGGCAGGCGCCGGAACCACTGAGCTAACCCTCTGGCCCAGCATTCAGTTTTATAACACGGAACAAGCAAACTTGCAAAAATAAGTTATTATTTGTGCTTCATTTATAACATTTCCAGAGTTTATCATTTCCACGTATAGATTCAAGTTTTTATCTGGATCACATTCTTTCTACCTGAAAAACTATCCTTAATATTTCTTATGTTGTGTCTACTGACAATGAATTTTTTCAGCTTTTTCAGAAAAAGTCTGTATGTCACTTTCATTTTATAGAAGTATTTCTCCTGGTTATAGAGTTCTGTATTGACAGCTTCCTGCTTCCCTTCTCCTAATTCCGTACTTTTGTCATTCTTCTGACTTGTGACTTGCTTATATCCTGAGGATAAGTCCACTATTATTCTTGTCTTTGTTCTTCTGCATGTAATAGTTGTCTTATTCTGTTTTGTGCTACTATAACAGAATACTACAGAGTAGGAAATTTATAAAGAATAAAAATGTACACTCTCACAATTGAAGAGGCTAGATGACTTGGGGTAGGAGCCAGCATCTGAGGTCTGCTGTGGACCTTCTTCCCGTGTCCTTACGGAACAGGCAGGGGGCAAGTGGAGTGGCTTCTGTGTCCTCACATGGTAAAAGGCCAGAGGAGACTGAATCCAACCTTCACGAACCCTTGTTAACATGGTTAATCCATTTGAGAAACCAACCAGTTCACCACCTGACTACCTCAGGCCCCACCTCTTAATACTGCTGCATTGCAGATTAGCTTAATAACACATGAATTTTGGAGAGGACACGCATTCAAACCCAAGCATTATTCTTATATTTCCTCTAGCTGCACATGTAATATTCATATTTATTCATTCATTCCCTCTTTTTCTCCCCAATTGGTTTAGCAAGTGAAGATGTGTTGTCTGTTTTCTTGTTTATATCTAGCATTATCTTACTTAAGCTATTTGGGATTTTGGGATCCCTGATTTGAATATTTTTTACTATTTTGGAATGTTAAAGGCATTAATTTTTCATATGTTTATCATATCTTCTATACCTTTTTTTCTTTTGAAGCTATAATTAAATACATGTTAGATTGCTTGGTGTCATCCTACAGATTGGATGTTCTATTTTTCATCCTTTTTTTCTCTTTGTGTTATTTCTAGTCATCTGTTAAAGTAACTATCTTCTTCACTATGGTGAATTTAACTCTTGTCTTAGGGATTTCATCTTTTCACTGAGCCACCCAGTACATCTGCCTACAATTTCCTGTAGATCATTTAACACATAAACCATAATTTTGTAAAACAAAATCTGTGATAGCACAAGCATCTATGTTATCTTTGTTTCTATTTCTATGGATATCTTTGTTCTCTGCCAAAGTTGTTATTTTTCATACTTATTTTTGCTATCTCAAATAATGGTATTTGCTATTTACAGGAGGTACAGTAATACTTATTTTTGAAAATGACTGACTTTCCTCTATTGATTTCAGGTGGCAAAGTTACTGTTTAGTAAAAGAGAGCTTTAGTTTTGTTTTTGCTTGCAGTACTTTTAAAGTACCAAAGATTCAATTTCCTCTGGTAGTATTGCCTGAGGTTATAAGGGCCATGTTAGTTATCCTGTGTGCTAATACTTTATTCCAAGGCCTCAGTCATTCTGCCTTTCCCATACCAAAGAAAGAGTCTCACCCCACTGCCCTGTTTTTCCCCAGGTGGGAGAATTGCTTTTCATCCGATGTCTCGTAGGCTGGTCTTCTGTTTCTGGTGCAGCCTCGTTGATAGATAGGCCTTGTGATTGGAACTTCAGTAAGGTGCGCTCAGTTGTCCAGCCCTCTTTCCTACTGTATTCAAAGTCTGTTTTATATCCTTGGCAGATCTGAGTTTAAAAGATCATTTTCCTCCTCTCATTAATAGAAACCATGTAATGGTATTGTTATGGGTTCCTGTGGACCTTGAACTCTTTCCTTTTCTCCCCCCAAATGTTTTCTTTTACCATTAGCTCAGTAATAATGAAATTCCTCCTATATTCTGCCATGGTCTGAATGTGTCCTTCGGGTTCATATGTCAAAATCCCAACGTTCCTGGGGATTATCTCGGAGGTAAGAGTTTTTGTCTTCTTCCTCATGAATGTACTGAAGAAACTTTTCCCCATCCAACATCTGAGAGGACAGTAAAAAGTCATCTCCTTGAGCCAGAAAGTGCACTCTCACCACAGACCCAGAGTCTACTGACCTCTCTGTCTTAGATTTCCCAGCCTCCAGACATGAGAGATAAAAATTTCTGTGGTTTCTGAAAAAAACTTCTGATATTTTGTTTTAGTAGAAAGAATGCACTAAGATATATTTGAATGGTGGCAAAGCTTGCTGCCAATTCCTTAGAAGATCAGTGTGTTTTTGTGTGTGTATAAAAGGATTCCAATGGAAGAGTGAACATTTGTGCCTCTTGACTGTGCCAATTCCTCCTTGTTGTATTTGTATACAATTGCCGGAGCCAGCTGGAAAAAACAGCGGGGTCGTGAAGTCGAGGGGCGCGGATTAAGAAAAGAAAAGAAGACAGGAAAATGGGCTCGGGAGGACCTCTCAGTCAGTACTGAGCAGGCCCTGAGTTTATTCTTCAGTGCTCTTTTATAATATTTCTAGCTATGGTGCTTATGTGCAAGGCTTACAATTGACAATGTACTTAGTGGTTAACATATAGGTTTAGCATGATTAGAATCTAAATCTACAGGAACTCAAAATACAAAGATAACTTTGGCAGACAGTACTCAAATATTTCCGGAATGTGCTCTCTCTGCTCCTAAAACTTCTCCCTAGGTGATCAGCAAGTTTCCTATCTTATGCTAAAGACTGGCCTAGGCTCTCAAGGCACAAGTCTTTGTCTCTTAGAATACTTCCCTATTCTTGAGAAGTTACTTCTCTTTGTCATTTTATTTTATTTAATCACTAAAACAGTATCCTTTATCATTGATGCATAGTCAGTAAATCAGGCAGAGATTGTATTAGAGAAGAACAGCAAACTCCTAATAGAAGGAGCAAGGGAAGGCGACTCTGGG